>SDVV010044573.1:0-10143 GCA_016164225.1 Gammarus roeselii
CCGCGGTCGCCAGCACCACCGCGGTCGCCAGCACCACCGCGGTCGCCAGCACCACCGCGGTCGCCAGCACCACCGCGGTCGCCAGCACCACCGCGGCCGCCAGCACCACCGCGGTCGCCAGCACCACCGCGGTCGCCAGCACCACCGCGGCCGCCAGCACCACCGCGGCCGCCAGCACCACCGCGGCCGCCAGCACCACCGCGGCCGCCAGCACCCCCCCTGTCTCCACCAACACCTCCCCGGCCTTCAGCACCTCCGCGGTCACCAGCACCGCCACGCCCACGCGCACCGCTCCCAACACCACGACTCACCACCGCAGTCGCCCCAGCGCGACTGTCACCTCCTCGGTAATCACCAACCAGTGCACAACCAGAGGAATCCCTGGAAACAACAACAGGCTAACCAGAACTAGCAATTTCGCTTGCATTAATAGTGTGGAGAGCTTCAACAACGCGAGTCCTAAACACGTTAAGTACTGCTCTCCCCTTATTTGCAATGCAGTGCGCGATTGCGTCATCTGCAATTACCTCATCTGCAATCATGTCATCAGCAATTACGCCGTTCTTCCTCGGACTGCTTCTCACCTTTAGTGTTTGAAAGCAATCATGGATTTTACTCAGGGTGGGCACTGCCCACTACCCATCCAAAGAGTCCCCTCCCCCAAAAAAACAACAATAAAACCCACCAAAAAAACACTTGAAAAAAACACATAACAATTCAAAATCAAGTGAAACTGTGAAAGTATTACATTAATTTGAATAAAATGTACAAACAAATAGGAAAGTACATGAAACAATGAGAAGAAATAAACATAATTAGTTTGTAAATTATTTTAGTAATATTAATTATTATGCATTACACGGTTCATACCAGTACGCTACACTTAGTAGGCTAGTATAGGGAATTAGGAATCTGTAATTATTATTTGATATTGAATAATCAAGAAATTGAAGACCCATTCAGGACCCACCCAAAGCCAATCTAATATTAACCATAGACTTAATCAGTCATGTGACTTATTGAATCACAATTCATGGTCATGACTCATGTTACTCCTCATTCTTCCCTTGAGTAAGCTCTAACTTGGTCGAGCGGGCTATTTGAAAATCGCATATTTTAGGGAGTTTTCACACAGTTGTAACTCTTTTATTATAATAGCTATAAGTAATCAGGGATACAGTAAAAATAAGTACCAACCTTGCTTTTCCAATCATGCAATCAGATTTTGAATCCAACAGGGAAAAATTATAAGATTTTTTCATCTGCAAAAGCACCCAAAAACATGATTTTTTTTTTTATTTCTGGTTTAAAGTTGACAAGAATTTATAGAAAAATAAATAGGTCAATTTAAAAATCAGGCTGTTAATGTGCTGGTTCCATGGAGCCAGGATGGACAAAGTAAAGGTGGCACTATACATATAGCCATATAGCACCTTCCCCAGGCATCCCAGATTTGAGCAATACATTAGCTATGATAAATTTATTTTGCCAAAACCCTTAATTCCAAACTATGCAAAACTTTATGATTGAACAAAAATTGAAGAAGGTAACATTTTGTGGCTTGATTGATCCCGTCAATAAAGTAAGGGTTAGTAGTTAATAAATAGATCTAAAATTATGAAATTATAACTATCAAATAACCATATCAAATGTTCCTTTACCTTTGTAAAAGCCAGTCTTAATGACCAACAGGCCTGGCCTCTATTACTTTTTGACTGTAAAAGTCCGAAATTTTCCCAATTTAATTCGATTTCCCCAATAAAACCAAATTCTGCCCAATCTTACCCATTTTGCCTAAAAAAAACAGTTGGGTTGGGCTTTTTTAATAGAACCCTTTTTTTTTCACCCTGATTCTACTGCTACTCAAATTGAAGTGAGTTGTGAAAGAGTTGCTACTGATATGAGAATACGAAAGTCATGAACTTTTCTTAAATTTGGGTATTCTATACTATTGAACTCAGTGCATACACACATGTGTGTGTGTGTGTGTCACATCCTTAACAATCGGCCATTACCATAGCTGCAACAGGTCTACAGTTCACAAAGACCAAAATATTATGTTGATGAGCTTGTATCCTTAATATCTGACATTTTTTCTCAGCTCATTTCCCTTGACCAGGCTAATGTCAGTAGCTATCAGTATCTTAGCTACGAGCCTACGCCCTCCCAGCTTGTATAATAAATGGAGTGTTACGAAAAGGAATATTAGTTTGAAGGGTTCTCTTTGGTGAATGCTTTCACAGGCACTGCCCTAGTGATGTTACTTAATAAATGAAATCAAATGACAGCTCACATCTCTTGAATTTTGGTCATGAAATCATATATATATTATTTGATGATTTTGGATTGATACATCTGCCAACTGACTTCAAATATTAGCGTAGTTTCTACACTGCTGCAGTACTGAGTCTGCCTCAAAGTTGATAATAGTAAACTTACTGCTATAAAACCTGGAA
Organism: Gammarus roeselii; assembly: GCA_016164225.1. Classification (NCBI taxonomy): domain Eukaryota; kingdom Metazoa; phylum Arthropoda; class Malacostraca; order Amphipoda; family Gammaridae; genus Gammarus; species Gammarus roeselii. The sequence continues at coordinate 2,457 of SDVV010044573.1, forward strand.
GCCAGGCCATATAGTGCCTGACTCTGAAAGTTACAGTGGAAATATTCTAGAAAATATCAAATTTCCAACTCCGACCTTCTCCACCCAAAAACCTCCAACTAAGACTATGCAACCCAGTTTATGTTATAATGGGGGAGAATTGTGTTTATTTAGAGTTGTAACTGTTCATTTAGCAATAAAACATTGAAATTAGTTGAAAAAAAAAAACGTGAAAAAAATTGATCAAAGAGAAAAACATGAATAATAAAAACACTTCTTTACAACTATAGTGGGGATACCTCATAAACTGTCTCTGCTTTTACTTCAACTAAACAAAAACACATGGGAGAGAAATGAAAACATTAAACAAACATGAACAACACAGTAAGGACCAATAGCTACTTCATAGCACTTTCAATATTAATGAGTGTGCGTTGGCAAGCAACAAACATGCAACAAAATACAAAGCAGGAAACGGAGGTAGCTGACCCATAATGAGGAATGTGCCGAGACATATGAAAATTACATATTCGGTTAAAATAGGCTGATGGAAAAAATGAAAAATAGATGAATAGGTTGCACTAAAACAACATAGCAGACAGTACCTGGAGATATGACTGTTCCCAATTTTTTAGCTCCTTCTACATGGCTTACACAAGTTGCCAGTTGCTAATTTCCTTTAGATATTTCTTAAACTGGGGTATACATCAATGCATTCATAGCCTATTTGAAGAATTAAGTTCCATTGATAATGTTGAACATTGTTTCAAATACAACCCCCAGTAAGAACTTTGATCTGAATGCTAGCTATTATGTTTGTAACTAATGAGCTTACCTCTGCAGGTTCGATTGGGTCGTCACAGGGATTGTGAAATTAGGTTCGCCAGCCAGCACGTCAGCAGGAGACATTGCAGCCTACAGCGCAATAATGATCTGTCCTTCACTGTATGCAGCACTGCTGTAAGTATGGAGACTGCTTCAAAAATCAGTATGACCCATCCACTGCTGCCTCTGCAGAATAAGGCAAAGTTATTCTATGATCCATACACCTAACTTGTTTTTTAGATGAAAATTAATGCTATTGCCAGCTAGCTCTTGTATTAACTTCAGAAGTATATCCACTGTTTCTGTAATTACCATTGTGATGTAGATTTTATTTCAGACTTGCTTTTGAAACAGAATCTTTAGGTTTTAGCTGTCAGTGTTTGAGGTGAACATTCCAAATGTTGCAGCAGTGCACGTAATTGATATTGACCTGGGAATTGTAGCTGTTGAAGGGCATCCTCCTTATGCAATCTTGGAAAGCACATCTTTGTTAGATTTTTTATTAAACTTTTGCTCTGGCAAGGAGGTGATTATCACGGGTGATTTTTATTTACCAACAATTGACTGGTCCTCGGACCTTATTGCTGGCTACATTTGGCTCATTGACCTGCAATCTTAAGACTGTTTTTCATCTCTTGGGCTTTTGCAGTGGGTAAAGGAACCTCTTTTTCTCTGTCTGATAACATTCTAGATCTTGTTCTCACATCTGAAGAGGATCGTGTTGGTGAGTTGTCTGTGCTGCCACCGCTACCTTGCGACCAGCATTCTCCTGTTGTCTTCCACTATATCTTCAGTAGGGAGGGACCTGAGCATGTGATCATGGAGGAAAGAGGTCTTTGGCGTAAAGGAAAATATGCCAGGATTTCAGAGGTTCTGTCTCAGGTTGACTGGGGGCTAGAATTAAGTTATTATTCAGTGTGTGAAGATTTTTTATTTCTGCTGTTGTTTTGATGTCCCTGATTGATAAGTTTATACCCCTCTTGGATGTCAGGGCGCCCCTGCTCATGCCCAAAAGCAGTCAAAGGCATGGCGTGAATACCAGCAGGATAGGAGGGCGGAGGGCCGCAACTCGGCCATTGCTCTTGAGATGTTACACACATTTGGAGCAAATAGGAGTGACAAAAATTTATCAGTTGATTCCCGAAAGAAATATAAATCAAATTTAATGAACAGACCTGATCACCAGATGTTGTTCCATGCTTATATCAGAAAAAAAAAGCATGGTTGTTCAGCTGTTGGTCCTCTCCCCCTGCTGGGTGGTGAGATTGTGCAGGATCCTGGCAGGATGTGTGAAGTCTTTGCTGACTTTTTTTAGAGTTTTTATCAGTGCAGCTCCTTCTCACCCAGCTCCTTTCCAGCTATTTGTGGGAAGTTTGTCAGATGTTGATTACTCTAGGGAGGGGGTCAAGCTTATTCTCTTGGTTCTAGAACCCAGTTCCAGTATGAGACCAGATTGCCTCCACCCCACATCTGCTGAGGAACTGTGCTGATAAGCTCTCTTTCCCTCTATGTTTAATTTTTCAGAAATCAATGAGGACAGAAAAAGTCCCTGAAGTGTGGAGCAAATCAATAGTTGTTCCAATATTCAAGGCTAAGTCCCACACTGAATGTCACTGATCCTCTAAATTACAGACATGTAAGCTTGACATCCGTTTGCTGCAAATCAATGGAGAGAATGGTTGTATCTTGCTTGACTGAGTATCTTGAAAGCAACAATATTCTATTGTCTCCAGTATGGTTTTCGGAGTAGTTGCAGCACCGAGGACCAGTTGCTGTTGACATATGATGTTGGGAGGTTGTTTGATGAGGGACATATTGTGGATGTCATAATGCTTGACTTTTCAAAAGCATTTGATGTGGTGAGTCATGGTGTGCTTTTGTCTAAGCTGAAGTCTTTGGGTGTTTGTAGTTCATTGCTGGCCTGGATATCTGCATTTCTTTCTGGCTCAGTAATGAGTGTTTGTGTGAGCGGCTGATTGAGCAGACCTGTTGATGTGACAATTGGGCTCTGTCCTCGGTCCACATCTCGAGTGGTCTTCTATGCATGTTTAAGGCATTTGCCGACGATTATAAACTGTACTTGAGATACTCACATAAGGACACTGAGCCTGCCGTCCGCGGTGTTCAGTCACTCCAAAGTGGTTTGGATACAGTTGACTCTGTTGCAAGGTCCTGGAATCTCGGATTGAATCTCGACAAGTGTGTGGTGCTACGCTTTTACAGAGGTAGCATTGATTTTGATGCTCTAGTCCCAGTTAACCAGTACTTCTTGCAAGGTAGAGCATTGAAGTTTGTCACCACACATAAATACTTAGGTGTCAATGTGGACACAAGTCTCAGATTCCGCCATCATATCCGTGTGGTGGCTGCAAAGGCTGGTGGGCTGGCAAACTGCTTGTTGAGATCAACTGTATGTAGGTCCCCAGAGTTTATGGTTCCCATGTATGTTGCGCATATATGCCCACTTATTGAGTATGAATCTTGTGTCTGGAAAACTAGCTACTGTGGGGACTGCAGACTGTTTGAGTTTATTCAGAGGAGATGGACCAGAAACATTGATGGGCTTTCTGATTTTGACTACGGTAATCGATTGAGGGGCTTGGATTTGTTTTCTGTCAAGAGTCGCCTTCTGAAGGCAAACCTGATCAAGTATTGGGAAATTTTGCATGGCAAATCAGAGGATTTGCTGAATATGTTTTCTTTGGCTCCAAGAGTTTGTACAAGGGGTCATCTACTGAAGTTCGTGTTTCCGCCTTGCTCTTCTGATGCCCGCAGTAGGTCCTTCAGTGTGAGGTGTGTTGCTGTGTGGAATGGTTTGCCTGCTGACATTGTGCAGTTGACAGATATCACTTGATATAAGCAGGCCCTTGCTGATCTGCTGTATGATGATTTTGTAGATTTTGATTAGCCCGATGATGCCAAATTTGTGTGTAGTAATGTATTTATGCACATTTCTCTGTGTGAATATGTTTTTTAGTGCATGTATATATATGTGTGTGCATGTGTATGTACATATGTATGTTTTTTTTGTATGTTGTGACCATCAAGATAGCTGTGTGATAGATTGCCTGGCATGCTCTGGCATTTGTGCCTCCTGTCTTGCTCTGCACTCTGGCTGTGCTGGCTTGTTGAGCAGTCTCGAGGCCACCAAGGTGTGATACCCTCAATTGTCACATGCAGCTACACCATGCATTCTAATGCCAAAAGATGTCAAGCACTAGGTAGGGCAGTAACATGTAAAGGCGGGAGTGCCTGGAGGTATGATGGTTGAAGCAACAGACTAAAGCCAGTAGAACAGGTAAACGTATTGGTGAATTATGGAGCATGTTAATGGCACTAAAGATGAAGCAAATAAACAACTGGTAAATTGTGACTAAACTAGGGTCTGGGCAGTAGCAAGCACCAGGAAAACAGTCCCTCTAGATCAAATTACTAACCCAGATGGGTCATGGCTAATAGGGTTATATGTACAACCCATAGTTACATAAACACTCATGTGCATCAGTAGCTAAGATAACAAGCAGCCACACAAGTAGAGCAGTGGCTGAAGGCTAGTAGATGCAGTGGCATCTGATGTACTTGCAAAGTACAAGCTGGAGTGAAGAACGGAGGACAGGCTGGAGAAACAACAGGAGTAATAATACTGCAGGCAGAGCTATTAGAGAGCGGGTAGCTTACCTCTACATGGTAGTCAAGAACAACAGTGAGGAGGACCCCTGCCTCTGCTAATGATAGACTCAGAACTGGTGGCAGCCAGGCAAGAGCATGCAGATTGAGCCCAAAACAGGGTGCCCCTGCAATAAATTACTGAGAAAAGGTATGCTTCTTATGGATAAATAAGGTCCTTAGACCCAGGTACGTGCAAGAAGAATGGATAGAAGTAAAGTAAGATTGTGCAATCACCTTAGCAACTGACTTAAGGAAAAAATCTAAAGCCTCCCAGCACCAGCAACCTTTTACCAAGAAGACTAGTCTAAGTAAGGTAATGTGTACTCACCAAAGTGGGGCTCTGCTTAAACTTGATGGGTCCTCTCAGATTAGACAAGCACATGCAGGGTGAAGCTGAAGCAGATGCAAGCAAGAACGAGCACACAAGCAAATATATTAACAAGATTCTACCTGCCTAACAGAAGAACACAAGGGGGGGAAGTAGGAAAGATTAGGGTATGAGGTAGAACACAAATAATGAGTAAACAAGAAAATGGTTCAGTTCTGCCTTTTCAGTGTCAGTTGCACAGCACACTCCCTCAGCAACTTTGGGTGAAGTCCATCCATGCCCATTGCCGGACTAACATTAAGCCCCGACAGAACGTCAAGGACATTGAGACATTATGGCAAACTCGCTCATTTCACCATCAAACAAATGGAAAGGAGCAGGAGTAAGAGGAACATCTGCTCGCTATACAGCAGAGAAGGAAGACATGAGCTCGGCCATCTCCAGCGGATCGTAAACCAGCTGTCCACCTGCATCACGAAGTGGTCCAACCCCAAGACAACCCTATATCCCTCGTATGTAAGCACGGAACAGCTTAGGGGAGTCACTATACCGCTGCATAAGGTGTTCAGTCGGCTCTGTATAGTGAGAAACATTTTATGCCTCACAAACACCCAGGTAGACAAATTCTAAAGGCCAATCGCTTCTCGACCATGCTTCGGAGATAGCGCTGTATTTAACCCGGTGCCAAGAATACCTCCGAGCTTGGTGTCTTGCACCATCAGGCTCCCGTACATTTGCAAACAAATAATCACAAATGACAGGCGAGTGAGAACATCTTGGAAAAGGAGCAAAGACCTCAACATCCCCAACACAATTTGGTTCGCAGGTCATAAATCAATCTAGAATGTAGCCGGACAAAAGAAAAGTTGACTCCCTCACACACTGATGCAAACCGCAAGCTGCAAAACAATCCAAGAACAGTTGATCAATGAAGTTGATATTCTCTCCCTGCACCCACTCGTCTGACCACTTTACCGATGGCAGGTTGAAATCCCCCAACATGACAACGTTCCGACCAACACAAAAGTCACTAATCAAACTTATCAGATCAGGATTTTCCTGATCATGGAGGTCTGTAAACAGCCAAAATCCACACATCAAGTTGAACCAGAAAAACGGCTGCTACATTTGGTAGGTCTAGATTACCCTCCTCAAATTTGAGTAAGTTTCTTAAATACAAACAAACACCATGTTTTCTCACTCCACTACGTAAAAGAAGAAGAGCAAACCGAGCTTGCAAGCCAAGTCTCAGTAACCTCAAATACCTCTTGCCTATTTTCAGATATAAAATCCGACATAAAATCTACCTTGTTCATAAGACTATTGACATTTGCCTGGCCAACCCTCAGCAATGAAAACTGGGAGATGGACGACTGCAGACCCTCAACAGTTGACAGTCCCAACACCACCACCGAGGACACTCATACCACCGCCGTGACAAACATCAGCCCCCCAAACGGGGACGCCAGCACCATCGCGGCCAGCAGAACCACCAACGCGGCTCCCAGAACCGTCACCGCGGCCACCAGAATCGCAACCGCGGCTACCAGAATCGCCTCCGCGGTCAGCAAACCGCCAACGCGGCCAGCAGAACCGCCAACGCGGCCAGCAGAACCGCCACCGCGGCCAGCAGAACCGCCACCGCGGCCATCAGAACCACCACGACCTCCAGAACCACCACTGGGTTCTGTTGGAATGGGCTAATACAAAACCCAGGTTACTTACAGGTTACACATATGAAGACAATAATTCTACCTTATTAGTGTGCAGGCTGAGGCATTCTCACTGTTGCATTAATGAACAATCAATTAAGCCCTAGGATGCCAACAGCATGTGCTGGTCCAGTTTGGGTTGCTACAATTGTAGCTATACCTAATCTAATGATAATGATTAAACGTGGAGCAATGCTATGTCTTGCTTGGGGTATTCAGTGCACCCGTGGTTCAGAAGTATCATGTTATACTATGAGCTAAAAACTGAAGCAATGCTATGCTATTAGGTGTAGCTATTCCTGAATATTCCTGAATATTTAAATTCAAATTTTAGGACAGCCAATATGCCAGAGGTAAGTACTGTGGCATCCACTGAAACTAGTAGTCCTACCACTCTAATGGAAGGACACTGTGGCTGTCTAGGACCTTGACTGCTGCCAGTACAGTGGCAGAGACACAGCCTCACTCTTAGCAAGAAGTCAACTTTTTTGTTAGATACGGCCAACTCTACAAGCAGAATGAATAAAAGTATTTAGATGTAATGAATCACAATGTAGATACCTGCGGGTCCACCAGCAGCCTAAGCAAAGCTGGTTTACATATTCATGACCATTTTGGAAGATGAATGACGGATACCTAACTCAAGTAGCTACCACAAAGTAGGAAGGTTGAGAATGACGATGAGGTCTGTCTGTGGAGGATTTTGCTCTCAAACAGAAGAAGTAACTACCTGCTCTTCAATCCACAGAAGCGTGAAAATTATAGTATTGATCAATGGAGATAATAGCAGTCTCCAGCAACTTCGGACAAGTGCGAATGATTGGACAATTGATAGCCGGTGTTGTTACCAAGAGTATCCCGCTTGCTTTCTAAAAAATCTTTAGGAGTTGATCAGGGATGCCGTGGGATAACTAGCCTTAATGCTGTTTCTGCTTCTCTACAAAGAAGTGCGGTCAATCATTGCAAAATAAGTGACAAGATTGCAGGTTGTCTTAATTATATATTTACAGGCACATTATCTCTGATCAACAATCCTACCGTAACATCATGGGGTGGGTAGGTCTCTTACCTTTGCATCTCTTACCTTTGCAGCCCCCTCCAGCAGGTCCACATCAAGCGGGGAGCAGCAGAGCCGGGGGAGGCCAGCACAGCCATGCGCGCCAGTATGCTGTTG
>SDVV010044575.1:0-10142 GCA_016164225.1 Gammarus roeselii
CGTCCGTTAGCTGACTAGGGCATCAAACCAGTTCCGGTACCCTCCGCCTCCCCTCCTTCCCATATTTCTGCGCAAACCCCCGTACGGACCGGTTGAGTCAAGGTTGCATGCATCGCGTCCTACCCCGAACGGCTCTTTTATCCCTATCTATTATCCTTTAGTAGGCCGTCTTGCGCCTATACCTACTACTATTATTGGTTACATGAGTGCATAGCGTTCTGCAAAATCTAATTTTTTGTGTTGACCTAACAGAAAATCAAAACTACTTTGCCATCGGGTATACCAACTTCAATCAAGATACTGCAATATTGAGACCTTTATAATGCACTCAGAGTTGGGATCGCATGTTTATGTGAGCAGTATAGGTCATAATGTTGCATTTATACTGTCAGAGGAAAATACAAAAATAGCCTGAGCAGTCCAGACTGATGTTTGGGCTACATTTGTACTCGGTCTTATATATTTGAGTGCTTGGGATCAGCGACTTGGCGTAGTTTCCAGTGCCCACGGCTGCCAAAGCCATCTCCTTCGCGCAGTCTCTATACCGTCCTACAAGATGGACGTTCATTGAATAACGTGTTAAGCTAAAAGCTTACCATTGGCACTGTTTTGAGAGTTCAGCGTTTTAGTTTGCCATCAGGTTTGAGGAGCACATCAGCGGCTTAATATTTACACCGACGGATTTGATAAACTTTGCACGGGAAGTGTCCTTAATATTTAATGATTTAAATTTATGATTCATAGTTATAATGTAATGATGTTTCATTGTGTTCTACGCGTGCATTTACAAATAAAATATAGAGTAACACAGAAAACCCTGTTGGTCAGAGGTTAACATTACACTTTAGTAAAACTCGGGTTGTTTATTATTTCGTAGAGTAGATCATACTATCTTGAAAGATATTTCACAATAAGATGCACCTTCAGTGACATTGGAAGATGGTTTCTTACGTTGACAATTAATATCTACAATAAAACATCAGTTTCACGTTATAGTCAATTTTTATGGCATAATTGATCTCATCGCATGCAATGCCCTGTTAATCTCTATTGCAAAACAGTCACTGATAGAAACATGTCTTATCATCAGTTTGTTTGAATTTATTCATAACTAACTTCCATCTTGAGTTAATTAATGCAAAGCGATATCTCACTTAGAAATTTATCTGTATCTGTATTTGGAGTTAAAAGTTGAAGTATTAGACTAAGTAGGCCGAAATAGTTGAAAAGTTCAAATTAGTGAGTTTGCTTTAATTTCTACTACGCTCGTTAAGATTGTGTCGTCAGCTTAGATTGATAGGGTCCTGCACGGCGTCATGAGGTGCGCCACCGTATCGGACAAACCACGGCATTGCAATCAGAGATCGGAAGGAACATTCCGTGTCTGTGCTGGTGGGGCAAGAAGGCCGAGTGGTGCCCGCATCTCAGCTGTGACAAGTTAACCATGTCAACCCCCGGGCAACCCCAACTCCTCCACGTCTTCCTCAGGTGGGTGAGTCTGTAAAACCGTGTTGACTCTCTGGTCGTCCAGTGCAAGCGCTGTGAAGCGCATGGATCTGTTTTTGCATGGATGTGTTGTCTGGAGGATGGGGAATAATCGTGTAAAGAGAGCCAAAGTGCGCAGTTAATGTGTTTGCTAAGTTTCGGTTGGTTTGAAGTGGGTTCAATAGCTCGTTACTGGGATGAGCCGGGTCAACAATCTTTTTAAAGAGTCTCTCTCATATAAAGATGTTTGAGAGGGAGGACCTTTGTTTCCTCAAGGAAGCGGATAATGTAATGGGTGTGGTCTGTGTACAGCCCGTTTTGATGCCTTAGGCAGTGTTCTGAATTCTTTCTAGGCCATTAATGTGTGTGGAAGCAAGGTCAGAGGACCAGACGGTGTTTCCGTAGGAGATGATGATCCTGATGAATTGGGCATTGTGTTGTAATTGATCATTTGAAGTGACCCTTGGTGGCTGTATTGAGTGCACAGAACACATTATTTCTAGGTCTGTCTTTAGTGCCATTGTTGTTTGCTTGAGGTTTGAACGTCATCATCTAGTCATAAGTTACTCCAAGAATAGTTCTAGTGTGACTGCGGGGTATGGGAGTGTTGTTGCGCGAGACATGAGGGTGGATGTCCCAAGACGGGAACTTTCTATGTCCCTTGCTTGGAGTAGGAGAAGGGGAAGGAACGCCGTTGTTTGTTTACCTAACCTCAGGGACACAAATATATATAAATGTGTTGCGGATCTGGTGTCTATTGTTTTGCCGGTAATCGTTGGGTCCGGTTAGCTCGCTGGTCGCATCCATGATGACCCCTTTACAGCTCGCGGTTCAACTTTCGTAGGACCGCGATGAAGCCATCTTGCGATGATCCGTCGACGCTCGTAGGCTCCTTCTTAGACGGCCTGCGTGCTGGTCTATCATACCAGCGACCGTGGATTTGATTTCTGGCTATGGGCTGCACGTTTTTCCGATGATGAAATCACAGACAATCTAAATGAGTCTCCCAACGAAACAGTTGGTATTCTTCTTCTTGTTGAGTACTTCCATTACATGAGTTTATCTAAATTAATATGTTTACATTTTATACTAGTGATCCTACGATAAAATACGTGTCTCTTCTACACTGTGTAATGTCATCATGTAATGCCAAGAACTATTGTAATGGTATTGTAAAGTGCTACGGTAAAATTAGTTTTTATTTGTAATATTTGTTTGTGATGATCTAAACCCAAGTCACATTTCCTGGTGAGTTTGAACAATCTCAGATCCTAATTATAATTAATGTATTATGTCGAGAAATGAAGTTCATTTTAACAAGTAGCAGACGATGCCTTGAAACATGACCGCTCTGCTGGGACTGACAATGTTTGATTAAACTATAAATTGAAACCATTGTCGATTCTCGATACCAACCATTAAAGATGAAAAGCAGATCTGCCGGGCCGAGGAAAAGAAGACAATTAGTTAACGAACGATACAGTTATAAATTCAGTTAACTTCTGAGTCACGTGAAACATTATATTGATGTTGGGTGAGTTAGTCAGTGCTGTTCAAAAGTTGTTTCGCTGCCGCAGGATGTGATGAATTCGCTCACACGAAAAAATCCGGAAAAAGTACTAGGAAGAGAGATTCGTGTAGTTTTGCAATCTTGTAGCAGAACCCATATGCTTACAAGACTCTTATTTTCTACGGACTACGTTTATTCAAATACAATAGAAAATGTATACGAATGTTGAAAACTCAACTCATTTACGTCAAGAGACGAAATCGATGTGGGTGGAATTTTCTTGATGTTCTCCGTTATAATCCAGGAATGGAGTTTTCCAATCACATTTTGTATATATTATATGAGTTTGTAAATTATCTTTATTGAAAATAATTGAACGTAAACTTTCATGAAATTCCATCCATATCAATTTATTTCGGTCTTAATAATAATTCACAAAATTCATGAGTTCTACAATTCGTGGAATATTGACATTTAGAATGAACTATTTTTTTACGGCGCTACCTCTCAAGTGTTCGAAATCCTTTTCTAACCCCTCTAGGTGTCGTTGATAATGTGTCTTGATACGCTTTAACGCATCATCCATGAAACTTTTGGTTAGGGCACGCGAGATAGCACCTGGGCAAAGAAAGACCGGGAATTTGCACTGACTCAAGTTTCGCAGAAAAGGTATGTAATAATATTTAAAGAGTCAATCTTCAGTATTGATAACTATTATTAGACTCATAAAATAGCGGGTATTGCAAATATGAGAGTATTGTAAATCTATACGCAAAAGCACCTCGAGGATCACCAAGATACCCTGGCACGTAATCTGGAGGGAAGACATTATCATCGCGAATTTGTTGACCGTCAAGCGTAATGTCCGCACAGTAGTGGTTTTCTAGCCACGGTCCGACAAGCCCATACTGAGTGATCCAATCTTCAAAGTATTTGAGCGCTTTCCAAAATCGGTATCTCTGCCCTCACAAGACATTTATGTTAGAACGGTACACTTTTGGCTCTATATAACAAATGGCTTACAGTCACCGACTACCTTAACATTACCCTTATGTTTGACACATTACCTCGAAGGAAGGAGACATGTATTTGCTAAATATAATGAATACTATCTAATAGTCACCTGTTTAATTTAAATGGGTTAGTAGGGGATATTTAGCGTACATGAAAAGTAACAATCCGTCACTACGCAAACAGTGATGACAGATTACATACGACTGATGTGAAACTAATCGGGCGTAACTTCCGGGTTACTTTTTGTCCCTTTTTTTAAATTTGGGGTGACGTTGGTCTCTTTCCATTGAGAGGGGCAGGTGCCATTTGTGAGAGTTTGGGTGAAAATCTATGCTAGATGTTCGGTAATTTCTTTCGTTGTCTCTTTCAGTTTTCTGGGATGAACTTGGTCTGGACCGGGAGATTTTGTAGCTTTCAATTTTTCTATATATTTAATAACTTTGGCAGGGGAAATATTCACTGTGCTGAGGGCTTCGATTTGTTTTTGCTCTATGATATCCTTAGGATTAGGAATATGCGCATTCTCTAACGTAATTACAGAACCGAAAAATTGGTTAAGCAGGACACTCATTTTAGTGTCGTCAGTTTCTAGCTCACCAATATCATCTTCAAGTGGGCCAATTACAGAGCTTGAAATTGTTTTGCAGATTCATATCTGAAAAATTATTTCGGATTTGTTTTGGCGTTGACCGCAATTTCATTTTCGTAATCTTTTTTCTTTCGTTTCTGGACCGTCTGAAAAATTCGTCTGCTGATTTTGTATTCATTTTTTGCAGCATCGTCGTGTGGGTGCTTCTGTTTATTTGAGTGCTTTGCTTTCTTTTGCGACTGAAGGCGTTGCATTTCTCCTTTCCAGTACTTGGGCTGATTGACTGCTGTTCGCCTGTTTTTTTGCTAGGAACTCGGTCATTTTTAATATTTTGAAGTGCACTCAAAAAATTGCTCAGCGATTGATTGACATCTTGTCCGAGGATTATATTTGCTGACGCCAAAGTTAGTTATCAAAGTTAGCTAGTCTAAAGTTAGGGACTTTTTCGCAGTTAATTGACGTTTTCAACTCGAGCTCAAACATAAAACGGATCGAGTTGTGGTCGCTATATCCGAGGGGTTCGCCCACTTCGACGTTCGTGACATGAGAGTCGCTTGCAATAAATATAAGATCAAGAATATTGCTACCGCTTGTAGGTGTCTTTACAATTTGGGTCATAACCTTATTGTCAGCAAAATCAATGTGCGCTTGTGCTGACACTCGGCACAGTCAGTGTGTGCGCTTGTGATGACACTCGGGACAATCACTTTGTGCGCTTGTGATGAAACTCGGTACAGTCAGTGTGTGCGCATTTGATGCCACTCGGCACAAAAAGTGCGTGCGTTGGTGATGACACTCGATATAGTCAGTGAGTGTGCTTGTGATGACACTCGCTACAGTCAGTATGTTTGCATGTGATGACACTCGGTACAATCAGTGTGTGCGCTTGTGATGACACTCGGTACAGTCAGTGTGTGCGCTTGTGTTGACACTCGGTTCAGTCAGTGTGGGTGCATGTGATTACACTCGGTACAGTCAGTGTGTGCGCTTGTGATGACACTTGGTACAGTCAGTGTTTTCGCATGTGATGACACTCGGAACAGTCAGTGTGTGCGCTTGTGATGACCCTCGCTACAGTCAGAGTGTGCCCTTGTGATGACACTCGGTTCAGTCAGTGTGCTCGCATGTGATGGCACTCGGTACAGTCAGTGTGTGCGCATATGATGGCACTAGGTACAGACTGTGTTTGCGCTTGTGATGACAATCGATACAATCAGTGTGTTCGCATGTGATGACACTCGGTACAATCAGTGTGTTCGCATGTGATGACACTCGGGACAGTCAGTGTGCGCGCTAGGGATGACACTCGGTACAGTCAGTGTGTGTGCATGTGATGACACTCGGCACAGTCAGTGTGTACGTTTGTGATGACACTCGGTAGAGTCAATGTGCGCGCTTGTGATGAAACTCGGTACAGTCAGTGTGTTCGCATGTGATGACACCCGGAACAATAAGTGTGTGCGCTTGTGATGACACTCGGTACAGTCAGTGTGTGCGCTTGTGATGACACTCAGTACAGTCAGCATGTGAGCTCGTGATGACACTCGGTACAGTCAGTGTGTGCGCTTGTGATGACACTCGGTGCAGTCAGTGTGTTCGCATGTGCTGACACTCAGTACAATCAGTATTTGCGCTTTAAATGACACTCGGTAGTCAGTGTGTGCGCTTGCGATGACACCCGGTACAGTCAGTGCGTGCGCTTGTGATGTCTTTCGGTACTGCCAATGTGTGCGCTTGTGATGACACTTGGTACAGTCAGTATGTGTGCTTGTGATGACATTCGGTACAGTCTGTGTGTGCGTTTGTGATGACACTTGGTCCAGTCAGTGTGTGCGCTTGTGATGACACTCGGTACTGTTAGTGTGTGCGCTTGTGACGACACTCGGCACAGTCAGTGTGTGCGCTTGTGACGACACTCGGCACAGTCAGTGTGTGCGCTTGTGATGGCACTCGTCATCGTCAGTTTGTGCGCTTGTTATGACACTCGGTACAGTCGGCGTGGGTGCTTGTGATGACACTCGGTACAGTCAGTGTGGGCGCTTGTGATTACACTCGGCACAGTCGGCGTGGGTGCTTGTGATGACACTCGGTACAGTCAGTGTGGGCGCTTGTGATTACACTCGGCACAGTCAGTGTGTGCGCTTGCGATGACACTCGGCACAGTTAGTGCGTGCGCTTGTGATGACACTCGTTACAGTCAGTGTGTGCACTTGTGATGACACTCGGCACAGTCAGTGTGTGCGCTTGTGATGACACTTGGTACAGTCAGTGTGTACGCTTGGTATGACACACGGTAAAATTAGTGTGTGTGCTTGCGATGGCATTCGACACAGTCAGTGTGTGCACTCGTGATGAGACTCGGCACATTTTGTGTGTGTGCGTGTGATGACACTCGGTACAGTCAGTGTGTGCGCTTGTGATGGCACTCGTCATCGTCAGTGTGTGCGCTTGTGATGACACTCGGTACATTCAGTGTGTGTGCTTGTGATGACACTCGGTACAGTCAGTGTGTGCGCTTGTGATGGCACTCGGTACAGTCAGTGTGTGCCCATGTGATGGCACTTACCACACAAATAATTTTGCTTCCATCGCACCTTTTTTATCCGAGAGTCCCAATAAAACTAAACTTTATATTGTCTCACGAGTCTCCCTGTAGCGCATTATCAAGCATGAATCAAACATCATATATTCCTTACGAATCTCACTATAACGCATCATCAAGCATGTATCGCACATTTATATTCCTCATGAGTGTCCCATGCATTATGAAGCATGGATCAAACATTATATATCCCCATGAGTCTCCCATAACGCATTATCAATCATGGAATGAGTTTGGGACCATGTAACGAAATTTGACTACGAAATTTATTTTCAGAATAAGAATGTTGCGACTTACTGCGTTTCTAAATTATGCAATGGTCATGCTTGATTCCGTTATCTAGTCAGACATATGGATGGATAAACCTCGAGTCCTATTAATTACGGGAGGATTCTATTATGTTGATCGAGTGAACTAATTACTATGAAAGTGTAATAATCTCGAGCCATTTTGGCCGCGCCATTTCTTGTAAATAAATCTCTAATATTCAGGAATATTTTGTTATTTCCATCTAGATCTAATGAAAAGGTATCGTTACCAATTTTTTGCATAAATAAACAGTTTAAAATCTTCAATCAATTGGTATTTCCAAAATGACTACTGGTTATAAAAGCATAATGTACATACATCGAACATACTACCGCAAATGAGGTTAGAATTCATCACATGTAAACGATAGCCATTAGAACACATTCTCCCATACAGATTCTTGAGGAACATGGCATGGAATGAAGAATCATCTGGAATATTTGTGATTCATCAATGTACCTCTTTGCTTAAGATACATTTTAATCGAACTACTAAATCCATTTGCCACCAGAACAGTTCCACATTGAAAATAGGATGCAAATACTGGAACGAAAAATGTTTCCAACACCTTTAGATGAACTTGAATGAAGGGTCATTTCGTATAGCCGTGTGCTCATTCCGTGTGCTCATGCTGTGTGCTCATACCGTAAGGTCATGCCGTGTGCTCATGCCGGGTGCTCATGCCGTGTGCTCATGACGTGTGTTCATGCCTTGTGCTCATGCCGTGTGCTCATGCCGTGGGCTCATGCCGTGTGCTCATGACGTGTGCTCATGCCGTGAGCTGATGCCGTGTGCTGATGCCGTGTGCTAATGCCCTGTGCTCATGCCGTGCGCTCATGTCGCGTGCTCATGCCGTGTGCTCATGCCGTGTGCTCATGCCGTGTGCTCATGCCGTGTGCTCATGCCGTGTGTTCATGCCGTGTGCTCGTGCCGTGTGCTCATGCCGTGTGCTCATGCCGTGTGTTCATGCCGTGTGCTCTTGACGTGTGTTCATGCCGTGTGCTCATGCAGTGTGCTCAAGCCACTGGTCGTACTAATAAACTATGCGATGCAAAACTAATTTTATTCGTAATCAATAATTGAGACTCTCAGGATATCTTGTGATGAATGCCCTGTATAGGCTTGCTTACCCTCAATATTTTCTTGATAGGGCCTCCCGATGCTGAACATCAATCTTTACTCAACTGCTGATGACCGGCGGAGTGAGAGAGCCAAAAGATACTGACCTTACCATTTTATTTAGTCTGCTTTCAATTCACTGCGTATCTATCCTAATCACATAATATTACAATACTGCTCAGAGCTTCCCCATCCATCCGTTCAAAGCTTGTTCAAGCTAAACCTAATCTCATTCGGGTTGCTGTTCCGGGGCGTGCGAGATTGAAATAAGGAATAAGACAACAGTTCTATTAGATACGCTAGGCCTGACAAGGCAGTTTTTAGTCGCGCCTCTTCTCAGGGCCACTTTTGATTGAAATTCCTCTTAAACGGTTTCCCCTTCAAATGATTTAGCAAGATGCATTTTCTGTTCAGCATCTAATTTATTTTGACCTTGTTGCAGGAGTTTTTACTATTGATAGCTTTAGGTTCCAATACGCATTTTGCAAGCAATTCACCTCGGCCAAATCAATGTACTCTTTCTTTTCAATATTGACTGTTTTCCGTCGCATTTCATGTATTACCCAATTGTACAGATCTTTTCATTGTTGTAGCTTGCCAGACGAGGAACACAGATTGTGTTTGGAATACAGCGCTTCTTAGAAGCTTGGTAAATAAAATTCGGTTAATAGAGTACATATTTGCAATGAGGGCTGTTATTCTTGTATTCGTAAAACAGAAGGCCTTTAAAGAAGCGCAAGACGCTGTCGGTAGGCTGTACGATGCAAGCGATGCCACGAAGGCACGCAGGAGAGACGAAAGGTCCTTCGCCTCAGGAGCCCAAGGGACACTGACCTCGCCGCTCTCACGTCAGAGATGACAAGTGTATCGTATGGGAACGTCAACTTCCAGAGGACATAACTTCCCGTAGCGTGAGAGGCCATGTTGTAGCTCTCATGGAAACATCAAGTCATACGGGGTATTACTTCCCTGGAGCGTTGAGAGGCGACGCCCCACGTAGACAGGCACCGCACTTGCTCACCGTCTCTTGCATAAAAAAAAACATGGGACTGTTAGCTACAAAAGTTGTTTAGTCGGATAACCGCCGCAACTAATATCGCCCAGTAAACATGATTCGGAGGTCTAAATATCAAGGCAAAGCCGTACGCAAGGCATCGGCCGTAAGAAATCATACAATAATTCCAAGTGCCGACGAAGGCCGTGAAAAGTCTTGCTTACAGTCGTAGGTCTCGTCGAGGGGAGAGGCCCGACCCGACTCTGCTCGACCCAACACCGCCGACGAACAGGGGAGAGGCCCGACCTGACTCTGCTCGACCCAACACCGCCGTCAAGCAGGAAAGGAGAGGTCCAACCCGACACTGTTCAACCCAACACCGCCGTCGAGCTGGGAAGAAGCCCAACCCGACTTTGCTCGACCCAACACCGCCGTCGAGCAGGGGAGAGGCCCGACCTGACTCTGCTCGACCCAACACCGCCGTCAAGCAGGAGAGAGGCCCAACCCGACACTGTTCAAC
>SDVV010044576.1:0-10142 GCA_016164225.1 Gammarus roeselii
TTCTATAAACTACTGTAGGAATAGGAATGCAAATGAGGCATTTTTTCTAGTTTTAAGCACACCTCTTCTATAGTGTTATATTTTGCTTGTTGACCCTGGAGTCAGTCCCCTCTCTCACCCTCCTTCTCTCCCACAATATAGTGTGCCATGGCACTCTTTCTTCTTACAGCTACTTTATATAATATTCATAATTTGTTTCGCCTTTCATTGTTTATTTATTAATGTTAATTTTATTTGCTGTCAGCTCTGATTCTATATATAGCTACTACAAATGTTCACTTGACTTAACCAAAGTAATGTTTACAAATATTTCATTTTTTTAGGCCTATTGTTTCACTTAGGCATGAAATCACTAGTGCCTATCAAAACTAAATTCTATCAAAACTATTAAATGCACCATTTAACAATCAAGCACTTTATATTTGGCAAATGTTCTACTTATTAATTACCTGTGGTTTGTTTCCATGTATCTGAATGTTATTGCATAACTTGTGTTTGATTGTGTAGGTATGTGTGACTTGTGAGCCTTTGTGTATGTGTGTGTTTGTATGTTTACTACTGAAACAGATATTCTAGCCACTTTGACCACTTAACTTTCATCTTGCTATCAGGAAAAGTGAATACATTCATCTCTAGATCAGGGATTTAGACACCATGAACACGCATTTAGTTGCCATGGTGGTAATATCATCTATGACTGGAAACATCCATTTCCACCTACTAGCGTCACTACATACAACTGACCTACGGTGGGATTGAAATTCTACCTTATTCATGTCGTCATCTACATCATCGGAGAATGTTTTCAATACCTTCCCCCAATAGTACTTCACCTTAGGCTACGTGTAGAACACAGCAAAATATTTTCCAACATAATTGTGTGCTACAGGTGCCAACTGTATTCCAAGATCTTGTAGTTTGTTTTCTCTCCACTGTCACTAAGATCATCTGAAGAGTGATTGTCTAAGTGAGGGTCACTTTCTGAACAGCTTGATTCTGATTCAAGCTCAAGCAACATCTGCTTTCAAGGTCCCCCTCTGAGCCCTTTTAATAGTGGATTAATTTTACTTTGCAATGGTTTCAGGACAGTGTCATGATTAAATATTCAAATACTACTGAAATTATTATCTGATGACAAACAGAAAAGAACTGTTAATTAACATGATTTCCCTCTGAAACAGCTTCCACTAACTGTTTCAGGAGGAAATGGTACATATTATTAGCAATTAGATAAATGCACAAAGGATTATAGACTGTCAAATGTGGGGTAATGACAGTGATTTTATGAACTTTTGGTGTAAAAAGAGGTAAAATTAGGGGTGACAAGTGGTCCAAACAGGGTAAAATTGCTACCCTTGGGGAAAATCTTTGCTGAACCAAATAGAGGTGGAGGTCATTCCCATTGAAAAAACATGTCATGGAACCCCCTGACCATTTTTTACCCAATCAAGTTCACCACTTTTGAATTATTACAGAGATGGAGTCAACTTTTTAGGTTGCCGATGAAGTATTTTGAGCATATTTTGGGTGAAAAATAGAATATCAAAGATTAATTGAACTATGAATAAATGGAAAAATCCTAGAAGGGTTGCCCTAGCATAATATGTACTAGAACTAACAAAACTGAACATAGTTCTGTGGCGGCACTCTTCACCCTCATTTTGCGCTGACTGATTCTCACCCAATCTGACTATATCTGCCTGTGCAAGTACTTTTTGTACAATGTACTGAATTGTACTGCCAAGTTGTTGCTATTGCTAATCAAAAATGCACCTTAATTCAAGTTTCTATATCTCTGCATTTTGATGGCCGTTGTCCTTAGTTGAGCTGGCCTGCATTGCTGCAACTGCCTTTCTGGCATTTCCCAATTCAAATTTCTGATGTGTGTGAGTTGCTCCGGAGGCTGCCCTGATGGAAAACAATGGTGAAAGCAACTTTTAAACAATATTTCGAGATAGGCTAAAGTTCTGGTTTTCATCCTGTTTTTTAGCAATGTTGTAACCCATTGAGCAATACAGAACATTTCTTAATTTTAGCTACTTCTTTTAAACTTTTAAATTTGTTGCAGGAAGATTCCTTGTAGACATCTAGGCTGCTTTTCAGAAATATGGAAAATATAATTAGACATCGGCGACTCCCACCACAGCGCACTGGCCTTGCAATGTCTCAGGTAGCTATACCAACAAAGTAGATGATTATAACATGACATTTAAAATCTTATGGGACATGCTCAAAAGGATTTTTGCTCTGGAATGTGGGCGGAGATGAGAGAAGTGCTTTTGTTACAGTTTATTATGGAAGCCTATTCATGATCTTTGCTCTGGGTGTGGTGTACTCATGACAAGATGCTCTCTGAAAGGGAAAAAAAAATCCTGATGATGGAACATTCTCTCGATGAGACGCCCTCTCGATGAGACGCCCTCTCGATGAGACGCCCTCTCGATGAGACGCCCTCTCGATGAGACGCCCTCTCGATGAGACGCCCTCTCGATGAGACGCCCTCTCGATGAGACGCCCTCTCGATGAGACGTCCTCTCGATGAGACGTCCTCTCGATGAGACGTCCTCTCGATGAGACGTCCTCTCGATGAGACGTCCTCTCGATGAGACGTCCTCTCGATGAGACGTCCTCTCGATGAGACGTCCTCTCGATGAGACGCTCTCTCGATGTGACGTTCTTTCCATGAGATGTCTTCTCGATGAGACGTCCTCTGGAGAAGACGCCCTAGTGAGGAGACGCCCTAGTGAGGAGACGCCCTAGTGAGGAGACGCCCTAGTGAGGAGACGCCCTAGTGAGGAGACGCCCTAGTAAGGAGACGCCCTAGTGAAGACCTACTGGAAAGACATACTCTGGAAGAGACCTTCTCTGAGACGTATTCTGGAAGTGGCGTCCTCTGGAGAAGTCGTCCTCTGGAGAAGACGTCCTCTGGAGCCTCAGACTGGTGGAGACGTCCTCCGAATGGGTCGTCCTCCGAATGGGACGTCCTCCGAATGGCACGGTCTCCGATATGAACGTGCTCCGATATGAACGTGCTCCGAAAGGGACGTGCTCCGAAAGGGACGTGCTCCGAAAGGGACGTGCTCCGAAAGGGACGGGCTCCGAAAGAGACGTGCTCTGAAGGGGACGTGCTCTGAAGGGGACGTGCTCTGAAGGGGACGTGCTCCGAAGGGAACGTGCTCCAAAAAGGACGTCCTCCGAAGGAGACATCTCCTCCGTAGGGGACGTCTCCTCCGTAGGGGACGTCTCCTCCAAAGGGGACGTCTCCTCCGAAGGGGACGTCTCCTCCGAAGGGGACGTCTCCTCCGAAGGGGACGTCTCCTCCGTAGGGGACGTCTCCTCCGAAGGGGACGTCTCCTCCGAAGAAGACGTCTCTTCCGGAGGGGATGTCTCCTCCGAAGGGGACGTCTCCTCCGAAGGGGACGTCTCCTCCGAAGGGGACGTCTCCTCCGAAGGGGACGTCTCCTCCGAAGGGGACGTCTCCTCCGAAGAGGTCGTTCTTTCCTGTAACAGTTGTCCTTTCAAAAGGTGTTTTCTCGAAAGGTACCTTCTCGGGGAGACTGGGAGAGGTTGTTCTTAGTAGACGTTTTCACGAGGCGACGTAATTCTGAGGCAACGTCCTTAAGAGTACGCTACTTCTGGAGGCCCTGTCCTCAGAAGACGTCTCATCGTGAAATATCCTCTTGGCAACGACGTCCTCACGAGGAGACAACGTCTTCATGTGGAGACTGCTTCCTCACGAGGAGACTGCTTCCTCACGAGGAGACTGCTTCCTCACAAGGAGACTGCTTCCTCATGAGGAGACTGCTTCCTCATGAGGAGACTGCTTCCTCACGAGGGGACTGCTTCCTCACGAGGGGACTGCTTCCTCACGAGGAGACTGCTTCCTCACGAGGAGACTGCTTCCTCACGAGGAGACTGCTTCCTCACGAGGAGACTGCTTCCTCACAAGGAAACTGCTTCCTCACGAAGAGACTGCTTCTTCACAAAGAGACTGCTTCTTCACAAAGAGACTGCTTTCTCACAAAGAGACTGCTTTCTCACGAAGAGACTGCTTTCTCACGAGGAGACTGCTTTCTCACGAGGAGACTGCTTCCTCACGAGGAGACTGCTTCCTCACGAGGAGACTGCTTCCTCACGAGGAGACTGCGTCCTCATGAGAAGACGACGTGCGCATGATAAATAGAGGTCCTCTCAAGGAGACGACGTCCTCACATAAAAATGAGGTCCTCTGTGGGAGACAACTTCCTCGCGAGGAAATGACCCTCTGAAGAAAACAACGTCTTCGCATGGAAATGACGTGCTCTTAAGGAGACGACGTCCTCTGAAGGAGACGATGTCCTTTCTAGGAGACAACATCCTGTCGAATAGATGATGTCCTCTCAAGCAGACGTTGTCTTCTCGAGGTAACGGCTTAGGCTGATGATCCATCAAAACACCAATCACCGTGAGGTGTTGCTCGATGAGACGTTTTCTGGAGGCAACGTTTCCAGAGAAAACTTGAAATGCATTTACTTTGTCACATGGTAGCTACTTCTAAATGAGTATCTGCTCTGAATATTTGCCTAATGACCCCACCACAAATAGTTTATTTTATGGTTTATTCTAATGAAATAACTAGCGTCAGGTCAAGTCACAGTTACTTTGCCTTCCAGTTTGCATCCATTGTGTTGAAAAATGAACTTGCCAGCATTTTCAGCGTCATCTATTCTCATTATTTCATTTTAAAGTGTATTGTTTCAAGTCGCATTTCACCATAACAATTTTCACCAGCTCAATTTGACATAACTTTTATACATTCAATAAACATTCAAGCCTAACCAGCAGCACCTATTTTGTGTTATTCCATTTAGAAGTGTGTTGTTTCATGTGTCTTTTCCTTTAAATGTTTCATATTCAGGCCGGTATTGCCAAAGCCGTTGTGCCGGAGGTGAGCCTAGTGTGGGAGGGCGAGGAAAGTGTATACTGGCGACCAAGCAGTCCCTGCCCACGCCCTGCCTTTGAGCCCTCTGCTGCTCTAAGGACATCTTCATCAATGGGACCATTGACCGCCCGTCCAACAGTACTCCCCTCTCGCTGGCCTTGCCCTACCACTGCTGTCTCAGGAGCAGTCCATGAAGAGCACAGATACCTGAAGCAACAACACCTCACAAGCCTCTCTCAAGTAAACACGTTCGGTGGAAACCGAGGCACAAGTCAACCAATGCACCATCAGTTGTTAGTCTCGTCTCAATCAAGACAAGCAGGGTTGCAGAAATCTCTCAATCACCAAAACAGTGCTACTAGGATGAGCAATGTTTATAATATGCAGAATTATACTAAATCAACTAACAACTCTGAGCCACAATGGGTTTCAGCCACTGGTGAGTTAATGGAAAGTGTTGGCGGGAAGCTAGAACACCAGCCTTCAGTTGCTCCTAACACAGATTTCCATCCTCATAATTCTCCACCCGAAAACACCAGGGATGCGTTAACTCGTTTGATGCAAGTAACCGAGTACAACCCTTTGGTTTATAGTTCTGTCGGAAGAAATTTTCAGAGAGCAAGCAATGATGGCTGCCGACACACTCCTCAACTTGGAAAAGATCAAAAGCTCATCATCCCTCGAGCAATGGACTTTGCTGAGAAAGTTAGTCCTAATGTGATCAGGGCTCATAGAAGTGAAGATAAGGAAAATATATCGCCTGACAATAAGCACAGTTCTGGGCATGGCCATAGCAGCTCTACCAGTGACAGTGATGCTCGTCTTTGCCAAGGTTTTGAGAATCAAATTGCTCCATACGATCAAAGTGGAGGTGATTCTCCCCAGACGCAAATGAGCTCTCCTGCCGAACCGTACCTATGTAAAATGATTGACAGAAAAGACCAGCAAATCTTTCAGCTTCACAAGGTTTTAGAAACAGTCCTTTCTAAGGCAGATGGCAACAGCAGTGCAAATTATTCCCCACTACAATTACCATCAAAACGGACAGCAGAGACGCAAACGTCTCTTTGCAAGTCCAATAAACTCGAGTTACGAACTGTCGGCGTAAACACGGACATCACATGGTCAGAATTATTAGAATCAGTAAGGGAAGGTCGTGGTGTTCCCACTGAACAAAAATCAGTTACAATACTCAAGAACAGTAATTTACGGCGGTCAGCTTCAAGCACTGTGGTCCAAAAGAGCTCTAACACCTCATCAGTTCGTTTTGATACCTGTCAGCAAATGATGGAAGAAAACGAACATATTGCTGAGGTACGTGGCGTGAAGAAAGTTGCTGGCGCGGGTAACGACGTCCCACAACATTGTCGTTGCTGTCAGTGCGTCGCAGGCGTTCAGGCTGAAACTGGTCCCAAGAGTGCCACTTTAAAAGTTGGTGACTCTCGAAACGGTCGTAATAATTCTGATGAAAGACAAATTGATACCAGAGAAGGGAAAAATAAGCCGAGTAGGATTGGTCAAGCGCAGGGAGAAAGAGCTACTGAAGCCACAGCTGAGGCTGCTGATCCAACAACATACTACAGTGGCAGTAACCACCGCGAGGTGTCGCTCACGTTGCGTGAGCTGGTGTTGACCACGATACAGGAGGACCCAACCAGTCCACAACGCAGTCTACACCTTGATCTCCCAGAATACCGTGGGGACACCTTGCATCAGCAACTTCCGCCTAATCGGTGAGATGGTTCAACAGGAAAGTGATAGTGCGTCTCTCTGTTCTCTGTAAATCCAAGATTGAGGTATTATGTGTGGTAACTCATTAATTGCAGGTTTGAGAGTCCACAGTTAGCAACTCTTGCCTGTTGCAGTTAACCATTAGTTTACAGACCTTGGGCTTCAACTTTTGGATTATTTTTTATTTAATTTTTCCATGAATGACTTGCAAATGTAATATATATATAGCTATATATTTTCAAAGAGATTTGATGATGATAAACACCTTGATGCACAGCTATGTATTGAAATTTGGCAAAATTTCATGTTTCTTTTCTACAAAAATACTTTGGACCCAGAGATATTCACACTTTGATGTAGCTACATAGTGGGTTCCTAAAAAAATATGTTAGCATTCTGAGTAGCTTAATCTAGTATTTAATTTTGTAGAGTGCATTCAAGACTACCACTTCTGCATTGATGTAGTGTTACATATATATACCTAAAAACTTTTGATAACTTTCAATAGAGCTGAGAGGATGAACAAGCCATGTTTTGTCATCTAATTATGTATCTATTGTTCATTATGTATCTATCACCACGTATGACCAACCACCACCTCATTCAGATGTACAGATACAAACACTAGGCCAGAATCCCCCAGCAAGGGGGGTGGCCTACGGCAATGCGCACCTCACACTCTCATGTTCACACTCGTACACCTTAGCCCTTTTGCGTAAAAGGGTCCGGCCGGGAACTCCACAACACACCCTCTGGGTAATAAGTGCGGTTCGAGGTCAGTGTTGGCAGCAGGGCCCAACAGTGCGACTGGTTTACTCCTGCCGCATCATGATGATCGGGCCCCTCCCGCCCACGACCATTCCGTCTCTCAACGATGTGCCGAGATGGGAAGACACATCAGAGCAGCATCAAAACTTATCCGTTCACAATCATTCTTCACTCACGTCTATCCAGTGCATGCTCTCTCACTACATCCACACTCAGGTCTCTCTTCCCTAATGCCTGCTTTGCATCATCCATCCATCCATCCAAACTTTGGTCTCCCTGTAGGCCTATGTCCACTTGCCTCTGACTACCACACCCTTTTCACCCATCTCCCCTCATCCATCCTCACCACATGCCCGAACCATCTCAGAACACGCGAATCAACTCTGGCCTCCAACTTCTTCACCATCCCCGTTCTGATTCGAACCACGTCGTTAGTAAACCTGTCTCTCAGCAACACTCCAGCCATGCTCCTCAAACATTTCATCTTGGAAACATTCAATCTTCTCTCCTCTGCTCTCACTCCCAAAGTCTCAGCTCTGTACAGCACAGTTGGGACGACGACACCCTCATACAGCCCTCTATTTGCTTCCATCCCCAACGTCCTGCAGCTCATTACGCTCTTCAGTGCACCCAACACTTTACACCCCCCCTTCACTCGCGACTTCGTCAGTTTCCACTAGTTCAGTCTTCTCAACATGGGAGCCCAGATACTTGAAACACTGAACTTTT
The DNA here is from genome assembly GCA_016164225.1 of Gammarus roeselii. NCBI lineage: Eukaryota > Metazoa > Arthropoda > Malacostraca > Amphipoda > Gammaridae > Gammarus > Gammarus roeselii. Next base: position 8,150 of record SDVV010044576.1, read on the forward strand.
TCCAACAACTCTCCATTTAAGAGGACACTAATACTGCTTGCATTGGCAGTCCTTGAGCATCTAAGTACTCTACTCTTACCCACGTTCACTTGAAGCTTCCTCCTCTTACACACTCTACCAAACTCAGACACCAGTATACATAGCTTCTCCTCTGAATCCGCCACCAGCGCCGTTTCATCCGCAAATGGCTGAACTGCCAACTCCGCCCATTCGCTTCCAACAGTTCCAAGCCACAACCCAGCACACTTGCATTTACCTTCCTCACCACTCATCCATACAGAGATTGAACATTCAACAAGGCATCATGCAGCCTTGTCTCAAACCCACTTTCACTGTGAACAAAATTTCCACTCTGACACAAGCTCGGCTGCCAACATAGAAACTCTGCACCGCTTTCAACAGCTTTCCGCCCACTCCATACAAACGCAACACTCTCCACAGCGCTTCCCTGTCAATCCTGTTTTATGCTTTTTCCAGATCCACAAAGGCCCAGAACACATCCTTTCCCTTTGCAAGGTACTTATCACAGACCTGTCTCATTGCAAAAATCTGATCGGCACACCTTCTACCACTCCTGAAGCCACATTGTTCCTCTCCAATTGCACAATCTGTACATTCTCTAATCCTTTTGATCAGCACTCTGCCATACAGCTTACCCACCACACACAACAAACTGATATCTCTCAAGTTATAACATTCATTTTTATCTTCATTGCCCTTATACAGCGGGACAATGCAGGCACTGCGCCACTCAACCAGTACCACACCCACCACAAAACAAATGTTCAGTAGCCTCATCAAATATTTGAGACATTATTCCATCCTTTTTCAAGCACTCGGCTGCTACGCTACCCAAACCAGGGGCTTTCCCTGCTTTCATCACCTCCACTGCCTCCTAAACCTCTTCCCTAGTAATGTCCGCAGCAAGTCTCTCTCCAAAAACCGGCATCTGCGCACCACCACCACCCACAGCAGCAATGTCAGCCTCTCTGTAATCGTCAAAATTCAACAATTCATCAAAATACTCAGCCCTTGTAGCCGGGGCTTTAAAATCGTGCTACCGTATCCACCGCGTGTCGTAGAAGGCGACTAAAGGGGGCGCCCCGTATCCGGGAGTAGAATCGCGCTACCGCAACCCCCAGCGTGTCGCAGAAGGCGACAAAACGGGGCGGAGCGAAGGGGCTGGGAATCCCGTTCTCTGTAAAAACCTTTCCTCGAAGACGGCAAGACGAGCGGGGGGAGGAGAGGCACACGCCTCTCCAAACCCTTTTCTTAGGGTCGCTGAATGTGCGGGGCTGTAGTACGAGTGATGTAAAGAGGAGGGAGATAGGCAAGATGTTTGTGAAAACGAAGTTAGATGTGTTGGTGCTGAGTGAGACAAAGTTGAAAGGTAAGGGCAAATGTGAGTTTGGTGTTGTAAGTGGAAGAAAGTCTAGTGTGGAGGAAAGTGGGGCACAAGAAGGTGTGGTCTTGATATTGATTGATCGGTTGGCTAGTAGCGCTACCGAATGGAAGGAGGTGTCCCCAAGATTGATGTGGGTGAAAGTTAAGTTATGCGTAGAAAGATGGGCATTTGTGAGTGCTTACAGACCTGGCAGCGAGAGGAGTGAAGAGGAGAGGGAGCAATTCTGGACTGACTTGAGTGAGTGTATTGAGAATTTTGGAGGTCATTTCAATGTAGTTGTACTGGGTGACCTTAATGCAAGCGTTGGAGATGAAATGGTGGAGAATGTGATAGGAAGGTATGGCGTTCCCGGTAGAAATGACAGTGGAGAAAACCTGATAGGTCTGTGTATGGGCAGGAGCTGGTGGTCGGGAACAGTTTGTTCAAGAAGCGAGATATTCACAAGTACACATGGTAAAGGATGGCCTATGGTGCAATGGTGGAAAGAGCACTGATGGATTTTGTGCTGATATCGAGGAGAGTGGTGGGGAGGCTGTTGGATGTGCGGGTGTTGAGAGGGGAGGGTGGAGGAGTGTCTGACCATCTGCT
>SDVV010044577.1:0-10142 GCA_016164225.1 Gammarus roeselii
CTGGAAGGGAGGGACGGTGGAGGGATCTTTTAAATCAAAATATATTTACACAAAGGGACAAATGAAGTTAGGTGTAACGAGGACACCGCGGGAAGATGGGTGAGCCTGGGATACCCCCAGGGGGTATCCCTCTGAGGTGCCTCATTGCTCTCGCTCTAAAGAGATGATAGTCGATCTCTCAAATTCAGTTGAAAACTTTAGCCTTTACGAGACGACATCCGGTCTCGGAGCGATATTCGGCTTAGAGTGGTGACCGGCTCATATTTTGATACAACAAAAAAATAGCTTCTATAACCTGGAAACTTGCCAACTTTGGAGCTTAGACGCGAGAACAGTATGCGATGTTAATTTCAAACTCGGTTGTCAGTCATTAGTTACGATACTGCCTCTGCGCAAAGCTGTTCTTGAAAATTCGTGCAAATTAGGACGTTTTCAAGATACTTCGTAATTTTGGGCATGCTCACGACTCACGAGCCAATAATAGTATTAGGTTCCATTGATGACACGCTTACCAATGCATGCCGCTTCATGCGTCACGACAGGCTCGGTAGAAGCAACACACTGCTGCTGCAAGCCTTCCTGCGCTCATGATGTCGTGCATCTCTCATTCGATACGCGTTCACTCTTCGTTTGATTTTTAAATATTCGCCAAGTCGAATATTTAACCTTTTGAATATAATTTATAATGTTGCAGAATTAGTAGAGATTATTAGGAGTGAAAGCTGTCAACTTAGTTGTTTATTGCATAGAAAACAACTATCCATAGTCAGAATAATAAAAGACGTAACTTTTAATTCAAAAACAACCTGTTGAGTGCAGGCTGTGCAGCATAGTCTGCCTAAAAAAAAACACTCTGAACTGTTTTCTTTTCTGTTCAATGACCAGTCACTTCTTCCTTACGCACATTTAATATCAACAATCAAACAATAATATTTCGTCATTCTAACGCCCCGGCTACATTTAATGCAAGTAAATAATGGCAGAAACACCGGGGAGCAGATCAGTCTAAAACTGTTCAAGCCTTTTCCTTATCAAGAGAAAAAAAATCTACCTCTAGATAAATATATTCAAAGGTTAGTCTGAAATTCTATCAACTGGTGATGATACTCTCAAAGCCCTCGAGTTGTTCTTCACTCCCTCCACAATCCTCTGTATAATTCCATGGTCATGACAAGATTGTGAGGAGGAATCAGGAGATTGACGCTTCCCTCATTGCGACTGCCTTGAATTGAGCCGTAAGCATCCATTGACTGTCTGCATATTGGACACATCCACTCATCATTGCAGTTCAAAAGGAGACAGGCCTTCAAGCAAACCGAACAGAAGACGTGGTCACAGTCTTGCAAGACACTCGTGCTAACGAGGTATTTGACGTGTATGTTGCAGAAAGCACAAACTTCTCCACAGGCTTCACTTCGTAGTTTACCAGAACTAAATACATCCAAATTAAAACAAACGTGTAAATATGTAGGCGCTCATACGAGAAAAAGGACAGGCAGAGTGAATATTCAGATGAGCAGCATGCCTTCTGGAAACTTAAGTAACAGGAGTGGGCGAGAGGCCTCTTTTAGGCCATTCAATGGAATACAACCAAATCATTGGATCATAGTTTATTGCAAGATATGGAGCAGTGCTTGAATCATTTTATGACGATGATATGATAGCACATTTCACCGTTGTGTAGTGTGCTTAGCATTTCTCTCTGCCTGTTCATTTATGTTGTTTGCGTAGCATGGCCTTTGTATTCAGCATCTAGTTTGGTAATTGGATTTGGATCACCCAGTACAGCATTTGAGGCAGGAGTGGCCATGCTGCTTTTCTTTCGTGCATGATTTCAACATAACAGATTTCATAAGCAGTACAGCATGCTAACCTCTTAACACGCCACACAATTTTGTGGTTCTGCTATGGAACATACCTCAAACCTCGTCCCTAGCAAGCACGTCGTCTTTGTTCTGAGGAGAAGATTTCAAGTCCCTACTCAGAGCCTGTGTCTCAGGGACGAAAGTAGGAAGGGGTGGAATAACGGAAGCGGCCGCCCACCCTGACGTCCGATGATATGACGCAATTTACAATGAAGGTCTAATGAGTCTGTTGTATAGCAGTACATTCTACGAATATTAAAAAAATCCGGTATTACCCCTTAAGGGGCATTCTGGCCACGCGCATGCAGAGCCTGGCCGCACCTGTCATGCTTGCGTGCTTGTCACTAGTGCCGCGATAGTCGTAGCCCTGAGCGCTGGTGTCCTGGCGGTCCTGCTGGACACCAAAGCGGCCCCCGAACCCCACACTGTAGTCTGGGGAGGGTGGGAGGCAAGCGAGCCGAAACGATTATGAATAAATGAATAAGAAGTAGAATGATGCGATAGTAAAGTTTAATGATTCAAGAGAACAATCGATTTGAGTTGTCAAACACAATACCGAGACCACGAAACGAATGATCGTTTGAAGGAAGCAATTTGTGCAAACACGTTCATGCCCGTTGCAGCAGCGATAAGGTATCACAAGCAAACATAAAAAACAGGTCACCATGACAGACAGGGTCGATTAGTGGATGTGTGGGTGGGTTGTTCGGATACAAAATAATTTTTTATGTTTCCGTTGGGAGGAGAGCATGAAAAGAGAAGAAAAATTACTCATACAAACTTTTAATTAACTCCCTGTATCGCGCAATGGAGCCTCTTCAAACTTAGCAGGTTTGATTTTTAGCAGCAACTCTGGATAAGCAACATCTGTTTGGAAGGTTCAGTAGGTTCAAAAAGCAGAATTAGCAACAAGACAACATTATGGAGTAAACGTTAGTCATCTTGTGAAAAGCTAAAGTTGAGTGTTATCGCAATAATATTGCTAGAGAAGCAATAAAATACAATGCCCAACAACAGCAACTCGATATTTCGTCTTTCCAGAGGTAGACCACAGCATCTCCATGGCAACAGGGGCAGCTGTTGCCTGCCGTTCTCACCTTTCTGACTCTCATGCTTGTCCACCTTTTCAATGTGGTCCCAGCCAGCAGCAGACTTGTCCTGGCGGTCTTTCTGTATGCCAAATTTTCCTCCAAAGCCTTGGCTGTAGTCTGGCAGAGGCCGCATAGCGAAAAAAGGCCATCAAAGTTAGGGTGAACACAAAGAAGAGGAAAACTGGGACACACAAAATAGGAACATATTGCTTAATAAAGACCCTCACGAAAAAAAATTATGAAGCTACTTTTGTAAATGACAGAAATCAACCTGAATTACTGACATCACAAAAGTAAAATAAGCATTAGGAAGATAGCAATGCTTCAATGTAGGAGGTAGATAATGGACTAGAAACATTTTCAAATTTGAGTACTGCGCTAAAATACACAATGGTGTAACATGAAGAGCAGCAGATAAACCTAAGCAGCACATTAAATGTGGAAACCTATTACCTCTAAATGATGGGTTTGGAAAACCCATTAATGCATGTTTTTTAGTAAACAAGACAAAATGAACAAAAATACCGGCACACTTGGGATGGAGTGACCCCATTCGTAGCCCTCACCTTTCTGGCTCTCGTGCTTGTCCACCTTCTCAATATGGTCCCAGCCAGCAGCAGACTTGTCCTGTCTGTCTTTCTGAACACCAAATTTGCCGCCAAAGCCCTGGCTGTAGTCTGGTGTATGCAACAGTAGGAAGAGGGCCACACAACGGGTTACTAATCAACAAAGCCACAAGATAGGTAATGAAGGTAGCTAAGCAAAATGAGATGAGCATGAAAGAAAGGCCACAAATTTTTATGATAAAAAGCACAGCACTTCAAATTAAGAAACCATTAGCTATAGTATTATAATTGGCAGAAATAACTAAAAAAAACACGTTACACAAACCAACCTGTTTTTGAACATCATGCAGATATACTCCGAATTTTAAGACAAGTTGAAATTAACGAGTTTGACATCCAATTACAGTAAGCTAGGAAGAACTGATGCCCTAAGAGCAGAGTGCCCCCTACTTATGCACCATGAGCAGAGTGCCACCTACTGATGCCCTAGGAGCAGAGTGCCACCTACTGATGCCCTAGGAGCAGAGTGCCACCTACTGATGCACCATGAGCAGAGTGCCACCTACTGATGCCCTAGGAGCAGAGTGCCACCTAATGCGTTAGGCGCAGAGTGTCCCCTACTGATGCCCTAACAGCAGAGTGTCACCTATTGATGCCCTAACAGCAGAGTGTCATCTACAGAAGCTCTAATAGCAGAGTGACAGCACCGCGACTTGTCCTGACACCTACTGATGCCCTATGAGCAGAAAGTTACCTACTGATGCCTCAAGAGCAGACCGTCACCTACTGATGCCCTAAGAGCAGAGCATCACCAACTGATGCCCTAAGAGCAGAGTGTCACCTACTGATGTCCTAAGAGCAGAGTGTCCCCTACTGATGCCTTACAAGCAGTGTCACCTACTGATGCCCTACAAGCAGAGAGTCACCAACTGATGCCCTAAGAGCAGAGTGTCCCCAACTGATGCCCTAAGAGCAGAGCATCACCAATTGATGCCATAAGAGCAGAGCATCACCAACTGATGCCACAAGAGCAGAGTGTCACTAACTGATGCCACAAGAGCAGAGTGTCACCTACTGATGCCTCAAGAGCAGTGTCACCTGTATTTCAAAATTCAAAATCATGCCCTCTTACAACTTGTCTCTTGTCTGACTCTATAACCTTTGGTGAACTTTCTACTTGTTTCTCAAAAACTATACTAAGAAAAAATCTAACTTGACCCCTCTAACTTTAGACCAAATGCCTTTGGTTTCTATAGAGTAATAAAATTTTCACATTAATGTGCAGAAATAGTTAGCAGTCGAATACAGATACAGACACTAAGACTGAATCCCCCAGGAAAGGGGTGGCTGATGGCATGGCACACCTCACACTTTTCTCATACACGAACAAACTTAGTCATTTCGCGCTAAAGGGTCCAGCTGGGAGACCCCGTAACACACACGCTGGGTCAGGAGTGCAGTCTAAGATCAGTGTCAAGAGCAGGGCCCGTCAGCTGAAGTGGTTTTCCTTGCAGCGTCATAGTAACCGGGCCCTCCCTTCCCATGTCCATCTCGTTTCTCAGCAAGACACCAACGGCGGGAAAGCACATCAGGGCAGCGTCAAAACTCATGCCTATCCATTGCACGGCCTTTCGCTTCCTCCACACCCATGTCTCTCCTTCCCTATGTACGCTTCACGCTATCCATCCACCCAAACGTTGGTCAGCTTCGAGGCTTACGTCCCATCACCTCGATTTCATCACCCTTTTTACCTGTCTCCCATCGTCCATCCTCACCATGTGTCCGAACCATCTCAGAACACGCGAGTCTCTGCTGTCCTCCTACTTCTTAATCATCCCTGTTCTAAATCAAACAACGCCATTATTGATTCTATCTCTCAGTGTCACTCCTGCCATGCTCCTCAAACATTTCATCTCAAAGATATTTTAACCTTCTCTTTTCTGCTTTTGCAAGTCTCAATCCCAATAATTACAGTTGGAACAACGACATCCTCCTTCAAGCCTCTCTTTGCTTTAATCCCAAACGTCCTGCAGCTCATTACACTCATCAGTGCACCCAGCACTTAACATCCTTCCTTCACCCGCAATTTCATTTTCAACGCAGTTTCTATTAGTTCAGTCTTTTCCACATGAGAGCTTAGGTATTTGAAACACTGAACTTCCTCAAATAACTCTCCTGTTAGGCTAACACAGATTCGGCTGGCATCAGCATCCCTCTCTTATCTCATCACTTTACTATAACTCACGTTTACTTACAGCTTCCTCTCCCTCACACACTCTACCAAACCCAACACCAGCCAACATAGCTTCTCATCCGAATCTGCCACCAGTACCGTATCATCCTAAAACAGCAAATGACTCCACTGCCAATGGCTATTTGCTCCTAACAACTATGAACTTCAAATATAAATAAGTTAAGTATGAACTTGAACCCAATTTACTCGCGTTCATCTTAGTCCACTTCATTTTTATTGAGATTTAACAGCCAAGGGGAGACATACAACAACCCCGTCTCATTCCCACTTCCTCTGGGAACTAGGCTTCCTTTGGGCTCACTATTCAGACACATGATCTGCTGCCATTCAAAATCTCTGGACCAATCTTTGCAAATTTCCGCCTACTCCCAGACACGAAAGACACACAAAGAGAAGTAACTTCATAAACGACTACCCCTAAAAATGTTGCCATGGAAAGCTTAGTCTCTATAGCCACGATTGCCTCATGCAGCCCTGACCTTTTTGGCTCTCGTGCTTGTCCACCTTCTCAATGTGATCCCAGCCGGCGGCAGATTTGTCTTGTCGGTCTCTCTGCACGCCAAACTTCCCACCAAAGCCTTGGCTGTAGTCTGCACGATTGGTTGGAGAATAAAGCTTGAACGCACAGCAAAATACAGCAGTGTGCCATAACACAGTAACGTACAGTAGAGCATAGCAAAGCACAGCAAAGTACAGGGCAGTGTATGTGCTGCATAACACACACAAGATAGAGCCACAGCTGGCCAATTGGAAACAGACCATATGAAGGTAATACATAAAACAGTTTATTGCAGTAAACGATCAACTGAACTAAGCTCAACCAGTACAAAGTGTGAAGTGACCTTGGGGAAAAGGCTACGAATGAATACAAAATTGATGACCCGATAAAAGTGACAGGAATTTATAGCATGTTGGAGTTATTGTCAAATATTATGAGCAAATGGACTTGTTAGGTCTATTCGCAGCTGATCAATAAAGAAAATATTTTTCATGAGCAGCTGTGGTAGAGCAAAGAGGAAAGAATGTTTAAAACATTACTCTACAAAAAAAAACTTCTGATAGAATTTCATGTAAAATCAAGATTTCAGACAGGCACAGTCACCCCAAGAATGAATGCATACAATTACAATTAACAGGTACAATTACTTGAAAACATTAATTTTAAACAATTAATTGCTGCAATTGCACCATAGCTTAGTATGTGGGCATATATAAGCCTTCTCAACAGACAATCTACCACTGAGTATATGGAGTCACAAGTCAAGGCGGGCAAATATTTTAAAAGTCATCAGCACTCAAGTATCAACTACCCCACAAGGGAAGGGGAGGAGGTAGACGTAATCAGTTTTAGCGGGAATTACTAGGCCCTTTGGCGCTGAATGGCGAATAAAGAAAAGCAATAGCTAATTACTTTGGTTTGAAGCCACACGAGAGGCAGTAGTCTCACAGGTGCCAGGGGTATATGTATTCATGACTGGTAGGCGGCGAAAAAATAGCTGTGGCTTTAAAAGTTAGTTGGGCACTACAGCTTGCATGGATGCTCACAATAACCAATTCGTGGCTGACCACCTCTTGTACCATGGTCAGACCTCACCTTTCTGGCTCTCATGCTTGTCCACTTTCTCAATGTGGTCCCAGCCTGCAGCAGACTTGTCTTGGCGGTCTGTCTGTACGCCGAACTTTCCACCAAAGCCTTTGCTGTAATCTGAAGGCAGCAGAAATACCCACAAACGGAGTAGCAAATTACGGAAGCAACACTTCAAGCAGCAAAATAATGTTAGAACAACAAAAACTAGGTTACAAAGCTGTTGAATAAGTTAAAATTTTGCAACAAAAATTGTAGACCTACTATGAGCCAGTGTGCAATAATGTTGATTCCTAGACGATATTTAGTAATCAAACTGGTGACAGAACTTTCGTGTTAGTTCGAGTTGGACAAATTGATGAAGTTAGCTACATACTAGCATGACACAATGTCATCCGTGATGATTTAGAGCCTGGAACTGACATGAATTTAACTGACATCTGAATGAATGCAACTGGCATTTGAAGAAATGGAACTGACATTTGAATGAATGTAACTAACATTTGATTGATTGTAACTTACATCTGAATAAATATAACAATCATTTAAATGAATGTTGCCAACTGAAATTTGAGATAGTGAAACTGACATTTGAATTTGAAAAAATAACATTTTCATGAAAGCAATAGACATTTAAATGAATGAGGACATTTGAATGAATGGGACTGGCGTTTTAATTAATTAAACTGACATGTGGATGAATGCAACTAACATTTGAAAGGATGAAACTGACAATTGAATGAATGGAACTTACACTTGGCTGAATGGAGCAGAATATTGAACAATTTGAATTGACATTTGGATGAATGAAACCAGCATTTGAATGAATAGAATAGACATTTGAATGATAACTTATATCAAAATAGCAGACCCATAACTGGAGAGTGAATATTCAATAGCTTCTGAAATACCATGGTGTCAGCATACAACTAAATATTAGAGGAAAACTTACAAATTCTACATATAATAAAATAAAATATTTATTAAACTAACCAGCTACCCGACTTAGAAAAGCCTATCCTCACCTTTCTGGCTTTCGTGCTTATCTACCTTCTCGATGTGGTCCCAGCCAGCGGCAGACTTGTCCTGACGGTCTTTCTGGATGCCAAACTTGCCGCCAAAGCCTTGGCTGTAGTCTGCATGTGATTAATAGGGACAAGCAAAAAGAAACACAACTGAAAATAATTGAAACACTAATTCAGTAATTGCACCATGGGCATCCCCATGGTAATATGAAGCATTAGTTGCATATCATAGGACGTTGCAAAAGCATGTGGGACTTAGCATAGAAAAATACAATTGTTTGGCTCACCTTGCTTTGAAATTAGAGATACTGTTACATATGTTAGTGGAAATGCAGAAAGCTCAGCAAATTTAGTAAAGGAAGTAGTTTGCACTACTATGAATCTGAACAAGAACTTCAACTAGGTAGGTACCTTCATTTCCACTATGACATCAGAAACAATTGATAGATTATTATGACACTAACATCAACAAACTGGTTGCATAGTTCTAGGTTTTGTATTCAAATCATTGTTGCTCAGAAGAGCTAGTTGTCAACATGTCTTAATACTAGATAATTGAATTTAGCCAACAGATTACAACACAGTTGAGATCAAGCATCATGGCAGTGCATGACCCCGGAACACTTTCGTCATGAAGTTTGTTATTACACATTTAGGAAGTCTGAATTTATGCAACGCTTGTGTTTCAAGCAACACATGCAATGAATGTGTTGTTGGGGAAAATATCAGTGGTTCTGCTGCAAACAAAAACACTTCTAGTTTTGAAGTTTTTTTGTGTCATTTGGTCTTGTTAAAATTTTTGAGATATGAAAACAACCATTGGCCAACTGAGTGCCTAAAGACCCTACAATCGTGACAGGTATGCTGATTGGAGAGTAACTATGTTAGAAACTGGAAGAACAACAACTGGAATGGTACAGAATCATATCTATCCTCACCTTTCTGGCTTTCATGTTTGTCAACCTTCTCAATGTGGTCCCAGCCTGCAGCAGACTTGTCTTGGCGGTCGGTCTGTATGCCAAACTTGCCACCAAAGCCTTGGCTGTAGTCTGCAACAAGAGAGTATTTACAATGGCATTTTGAACATATTTCCTAGATAATGTAGCTATTAGCAACCATCTTGAAGTTGGTAACATTGATAAAAATGGGACAAAGGTCTAACCATCAATTAAATATAGCAAGCTATCTTACTCATTTCAGATCTTGAAGAGGCTTTTGTTTGCTAGATGATTCGAGTCAGCATGAATACAAAATTAATTGAAAGGAACAAATTCAGTACATACACAGTGCCAAGTTCCATACCTTGAGTTGCTATCACATCACAATCACTGCTATTTGATGGTGCAGGGTTTGTCGCCATAACCCAGGTTAGCTATTGAGCACTAGCAAAATGCCTGTATTCATTAAATGCTTTGTGTTAGAACTGCAATTGTTCCCATCTAGCTATGCTCTAACATATTGCAGGTATCTTTGATAGCTAGCTACTATAAATAAGTATTAACATGACATACACCAACATACACCCACAACTATAAATTGTACTTGTACAAATAGGAAAAACAAATAATACAACTCACACAAGTGTCTTAATCCTCTGGACACGTTCTTAAAACATTGAAAGTAGTAGTAATACACTTGTATAGTACACCACGCATTAGACAGTGTTGTAGAAGTGTTGGTGGGGGTGATGGTGGTGCTGTTTGTAGAATCATATAGTTTGTAGTGGCGTGTAAAGTTAGAAGAGTTGTATATATAA
>SDVV010044578.1:0-10142 GCA_016164225.1 Gammarus roeselii
CTTACGTTGATAGCACCTGACATTGTTCACGTTAACAATCATCAATGTCATGTGCTATCAACGTGAACAATGTCAGGTGCTATCAACGTAAACAATGCCAGGTGCTATCAACGTGAACAATGTCAGGTGCTATCAACGTAAGCAATGTGAAGTGCTATCAACGTGAACAATGCCAGGTGCTATCAACGTGAACAATGTCAGGTGCTATCAACGTGAACAATGGCAGGTGCTATCAACGTGAGCAACGTGAAGTGCTATCCACGTGAACAATGTCAGACGCCATCAACGTGAACAGTGTCAGGTGCTATCAACGTGAACAATATATAGTGCTATCAACGTGAACAAGGTCAAATGCTATCAACGTGAACAATGTCAAGTGCTATCAACGTGAACAATGTCAAGTGCTATCAACGTGAACAATGCATGATGCTATCAGCGTGAACAAGGTCAAATGCTATCAACGTGAACAATGTCAAGTGCTATCAACGTGTACAATGTCAGGTGCTATCAACGTGAACAATGTCAGGTACTATCAACGTGAACGATGTCAGGCGCTATCAACGTGAACAATGTCAGGCGCTATCAACGTGAACAATGTGAAGTGATATCCACATGAACAATGTCAGGGGCTATCAACGCGAACAATGGGAAGTGCTATCAACGTGAACAATGTCAGGTGCTATCAACGTGAACAATGTAAAGTGCTATCAACGTGAACAATGTGAAGTGTTATCCACGTGAGCAATATCAAGTTCTATCAACGTGAACAGTGTGAAGTGCTATCCACGTGAACAGTGTATAGTGCTTGCAATGTGAACAATGTAAAGTGCTATTAACGTGAACAACGTCAAGTGCTATCAACGTGAACAATGTCAAGTGCTATCAACGTGAACAATGTCAGGTGCTATCAACGTGAACAATGCGAAGTGCTATCAACGTGAACAATGTCAAGTGCTATCAACGGGAACAATGGAAAGGCCACGTGAACAATGTCAGGTGTTATCGACGTGAACAATGTCAAATGCTATCAACGTGAACAATGTGAAGTGCTATCAACGCGAACAATGTCAGGTGCTATCCACGTGAACAATGTCAGGTGTTATCAACGTGAACAATGTAAAGTGCTATCAACGTGAACAATGTGAAGTGTTATCAACGTGAACAATGTGAAGTGCTATCAACGTGAACAATGTGAAGTGCTATCAACGTGAACGATGTGAAGTGCTATCAACGTGAGCGATGTGAATTGCTATCAACGTGAACAATGTCAAGTGCTATCAACGTGAACAATGTCAAGTGTTATCAACGTAAACAAAATAAAGTGATATCAACTTGAACAATGTGAAGGGCTATCCACGTGAACAATGTCATGTGCAATCAACGTGAACAATGTCAAGTGCTATCAACGTGAACAATGATAGGTGCTATCAACGTGAACAATGTCAAGTTCTATCAACGTAAACAATGCCAAGTGCTATCAACGTGAACAATGTGAAGTGCTATCCACGTGAACAATGTCAGATGCTATCAACGAGAACAATGTCAAGTGATATCAACGTGAACAATGTAAAGTGATATCAACGTAAACAATGTCAAGTGCTATCAACGTGAACAATGTGAAATGCTATCCACGTGAGCAATGTCAGGTGCTATCAACGTGAACAATGTAAAGTGATATCAACGTGAACAATGTCAAGTGCTATCAACGTGAACAATGTGAAGTGCTATCCACGTGAACAATGGCAGGTGCTATCAACTTGAACAATGTAAATAGCTATCAACATGAACAATGTGAAGTGCACGTGCAGCGCAGCAGCAAGCTTTCATCCAATTTAGACAAAATGGCTTGTGTATTACATGGTTCTGTGATTCAGTGTATACTACAAGGGACGAAATAACCACATGGCAGTTCAACTCTACCGCACACCGCCAGGTTTCAATCTGAAACTGAAAAAACAATATACACATCTCAACACATTTTTTTCGCATTCTCGCTCACTTTCACGCGTTTGCTGTTCGATTGCAGCTTTGACTGCATTGCAGCTGTTGACTGCATTGCAGCTGTTGACTGCATTGCAGCTGTTGATTGTCTAGCAGCTGTTGACTGCATTTTAACTGTTGACTGCATTACAGCTGTTGACTACATTGCAGCTGTTGACTGCATTGCACCTGTTGGCAGCATTGCAGCTGTTGACTGCATTACAGCTGTTGACTGCATTACAGCTGTTGACTGCATTACAGCTGCTGACTGCATTACAGCTGTTGACTGCATTGCACCTGTTGGCAGCATTGCAGCTGTTGACTGCATTACAGCTGTTGACTGCATTGCACCTGTTGGCAGCATTGCAGCTGTTGACAGCATTGCAGCTGTTGACTGCATTTTAGCTGTTGACTGCATTACAGCTCATCATTTGAAAGTGGTGTATTAATATGATTATATAATCGAGAGAGCCCCTTGCAGCTGCTGACAACCGACCTACAGCACCTGAGCAGTCGTCATGAAGGTCGAGTTCTGACAGTGTTAGAAAAATTAGAGCATCTAGATGCTCGTCCCTTTACTTCGTCCAAACCTACCTCGTGGCAATCAAATAAAGCATTTTAAACATGTATCTGTCGTGTTCAACACAACATGCCATCCCCAGCACTGAGTTAGGAATGAGTGGTCGTAGTTCAACCTTGGAGCGACGAGCAGGTGGGGATGCCCCCCCCCCTGTCAGTTTTAACATGATGGCCGAGGGATTCTACAACACCTGCAACTCTCAAGTGCACCTGCAGCTCTCAAGTGCACCTGCAGCTCTCAAGTGCACCTGCAGCTCTCAAGTGCACCTGCAACTCTCAATTGCACCTGCAGCTTTCAAGGGCACCTGCAGCTCTCAAGTGCACCTGCAACTCTCAAGTGCAACTGCAACTCTCAAGTGCGCCTGCAACTCTCAAGTGCAGCTGCAACTCGCAAGTGCAGCTAAAAAACAGCTGAGATTTGCTCCATTCAAAGAACAATAATAAGATGCAACGTGAAAAACAAGAAGAACCTATTAGGAAGTATGGTTGTATAAGATGTTCTAATCATTTGGAACTATGTTATTTTGGACATGATGTTTAATGGGATAGAAAAAAAAGAGTGGAAGGAGAGCAAGTGACTGCAAAACTGTGAAAAAAGAGCAGCAAAGAAGTCTGAAAGATCCATGCTGATGAATGAGCCCTCAAGGACCTCGTCAAAAGGCTCCTTATCTCGGGAGATAACAACAACCCTTGATGGGCACATGAGAGTAGTTAAATCATTCCCCACATTTCTTTGTTCCAGTTCCGCTGAATAGAATTAGAGGAAATACTTGAATAACCTGACACTTACAACAGCGCCCCTGTGCCGAGGCTGGAAACTATTTAGAATAGGACACAAAGGGAAATGGAAATGGGGATGGGAATGGAAATGTGACAAATGGATAGGACAAAAAGACTCCAGTATGTCTTTGTTTAAGTACTCAACACAGCCCTGAAAACAGCGTAGCTGTTCCTAACGATGAATTGTGTAACGTATCAATTTTAATACAATGAAGGGTAAAGATCGAAGAAAATAGATTCTATCTTATCTTCGGATTAGGGTGGAGCCTTAGTCCCAAGTTTGTTACGTTGTTAATGAAATACAGTAAATATGATTAATTTGGATTCAATGATATGAAGCGGTTTAATTTAGGATGAAAATTTTGTTAGATTCTTAAGAGAAAGCTGAGCTGGCAGAGTGATTTCCTCACGCCGCCACCCGCCTGTGAAGTGACCGTATAACTAACGGTGACTTCCTTAAGCCCTGACCATTTGTGGTCAGTTATGGTAGCTGTAGACGATGGTCATTGACGTTCGGACTCGAATCCTGAATTGAAAACTGATATTGATAGGTCACCACAATTTTACAGCCCTTCAATCAGTGTTCAGTTGGGTTGCTTGGAACTCAAATTGGAGCTCAGGCTCTGAAGTTCCACGACCCATATTGTTTCAGACTCTGCCAGGCTGCATCGATCCTTTTTGTTTGTGCGAAAAACCCATAACTGGGCAAAGAAAGAGTGGGACAAGATACTCTGAGATGTGTTCAGTTAGACTAACGTTGCCCAAAACTCATGGAGAGCAAAATCCTCAAACAGCGAGGTTTCGTGATATCTTTTTCTGCATCAAATAGCCTCTGTCCTCAGTACGTCACTGGGAAGTAAGTTAACCCATAAACCTTTCAAGAGAAATGTATGTGGCACCGTGTTGGCCTTTACAAAGACCGTGTTGGCCTTTACAAAGACAACTTCAGAATCGACTGACGATTGACTCGAGCTCTGAACAAAGATGACATCCATTAAACGTGTCCCTTCATTAAAAGTTCACGTACGCTTGAATTTATGTGAAGGTGGCAAGTTCTTCTGAATTCTAGGATCAAAAGCAGGCCTCTACATCAAAAGTTCTATCATGCAAACTGTACAGATAAAAAGTTGTTCTTTTTTTCCTTTCACATGGGTCCGATGCATCGTCAGAAGTTTCCTTCTATCTTCCTAACGGCAAAAGTTTCCACCTTGATACCTACCATCAGGACTTTTATAGGATTCATTTTCAGCTCGTTTGAAGGTGCCCTTTGCAAATTCTCTTTCATTTGAGAATCGACAAGAGGAAAAGGCAGCGTCATTAGCCAAGGAACAGCTTGAGTGATGTTGATTTAAGTAGGAGCTCGTAGAATCCCTAATGTGGTACTGAACAGATTAGGGCACCTACACGAACAATTGGAATTTCTTTTGTCTTGGTATCTTGGTAATCCAAAACATCAACGCGATAATTTAATGAGGTAATGAAACGGATTATTGACAACATTTGTGTGTATTGAGCAATGAATCGTAACACATTTAACTCTTTGGTTGTGCGCTTATTGGGCATGACACGGCATTTCGTACTATAAAATTGTAAGCGTTCTCAGCATCACTTAGTAATTCATAAAAAACATATACGACGGCGGCTGAGATGGTGCCGGGCAAAAAATGTTAAAAATCGACGCAGGCGATGTTTAACTTCTGATGTCAAACTGAAAACGAATAGATCATGTAAAATTAGCTTTGCATTTAACCCATATCCCGTAATAGGAAGTACGCGCATCCGACGCACATTTGTATTATTCCTGTTTTAATTTCGTTTTCAAATCGTCGACATAATCGTCACATCCCGCATCTAATTATAGTATTACAGTCACATCTGCTGTCTACAAGAAATCACAAAAGAATAGAACTCAAGCAAACGGTCCATTTTCCCACCGGGTAATTCTATAACAGTCCAAGAAGGTTCAGGCTGAGCTAGAATGTGGCATTTGCCACACCTCGTACGCCCACGAACAAATGGATTGAAAAGTTCTTATGCTCTGCCAGGACTTTGCGTAACAGTCCCTCAAATAGGGAATGCAAGACATTACTCTGTAAATTTTGTCAAGCAGCAGAGGAAACCAAACAACTGAAAGCACAAATCAGTCACGCCTCCAATGGCTTATCCAAAACAGAGACAGTTTTATCCAATGGCTTATCCATAACAGAGACAGTCAACACGGATACTCGAATGCTAACTGTTGAATTAAAATTGGAAAACGTGCTGAAACCATTTCACGAATTTAAAGATCTGATAAGCAGCGAATTAGCAGCAGTCAAAGAAACTGTCAAGGCCACCCAAAATTAAGTGAAAGAACTCCAAGTGCACCTAGACTCCGATTTTGCCACGAAGCTTTCAGCTCTAGACGCAGAGATAAACGATCGTATTAAGCCGATAGAAAACTCAGTCAAAGATAGCGAGGCGCTGAACACAACTGTAGTTAGTATGAGGCAGCCGCGCTGTGACAATGCAACTCACGTTGGACCACAATCTCCCCACTTTCGACCCAATCACGTAACCGATTCCATGTATTGCCCGATGAAATGAACTCTCAGAATACAGAGGAAATTAGTGTGATTGGTGATTACGATTGTCACCTCCTTCAAATCAAATCAGCGAAAAGGGAGAATTCAACTGAAAATACTCGGCAAAGCTAATTTGAAAATTGACGAGGTCGAAGGCATAATCGCAATGGAAAGGATAAATTCATCTAAGCGAATTATAATACAAGTCGGAGCTAAAGACGTGTCGCAGACGGAATTGACATGGAAAAGGTATGAAGCCACGCCAAACAACATCACACCTTCACACGCGATCCTTCGTTGTCACTGCCATCCTGCCTCATCCGAACCAAAGTAGATAAAAATTAAGCAAGACGATTTTACCTAACAATCGCCTAGCAACTTTCTGCAAAGCCCAGAAAATCTCTTTCTCGGATGATTGGGATACGACGATCGACCCAAAGTACTATAACTTCAATAGAATCACCAACAAGGTTCTCATTAACACGTATGGACTTGATACCATCGAAAACATCCTTAAAAACATCGGCGCTGGACTTGTCAACGAAAATAAGTCAATATACGTAAACGATATCATACAAATAACTCCGCCAGCAGTGCCCGACGAAACGACACAGCGACCTCCGCCCGTTTCAACACGAGATACACAACAAATACAAATGCCCATCAAAACGCCACCAGAGGTCCTATCAAAAAAGTTCCTGTTATCAATCCAGTCCGAGTAAGAGGCAGTAGTCGCAGCTCCGCAAGAACAACCCGTGTAAACGAAAACGAAAGTCTTGGCTCCGAGACAAGACCTCAGAGTATAAGCAAAATATGTCACAAAAATCAAGTCAATGTGACTACGGTACTCTCAAATGTTACTACGTGAACGCTAGAAGGCTCAGAGACACAATCAAAGAATCAGGTATCCATTCAATGAATGAAAGTATCGACATAATAGCGGTCACAGAATCGTGAATGAAATTGAGCACCATGCATTATTTAGGCGAATTTACTCTTCCCGGTTACTCACTATTTCACAAAGATAAACAAGACCGAGATGACGGAGGAGTGCTGTTTATCGTGAAATACACTCTGCAAATATTAGAAGTCACCATTCCAAACAACAAGCACGACATAGTATCAATGCAAGTAGTCGGTAAACAAATAAAATATCAAATCACTCTCGTCTATCGCCCCCTAAAAGCAAGGTTGCAGATGATTTCGATCTTCACAACACCCTCGTCGATGTTGTCACAACACAACACAGTATTGTGACTGGTGACGTCATAAACCCCGACATTGATTGGGAAACAGACGAATGCACTGCCACCGGCCAACGTATGATTGATTTTGAAGACAATAAGTTCATGACCCAAATGGTGAAGACACCTACAAGAGGTAGCAAAATTCTTGATCTCCTATTTAGTGCAAGCGACTCTCATGTCACGAACGTCGAAGCAGGCGTCAGCAAATATAACCCTCCGACAAGATGTCAATCAGTCGCTTAATTATTTCTTGACTGCACTTAAAGCTATTGAACATGAGCATATCCCGGGCAAAAACAGGCGAACAGCAGTCTATCAGCCCAAGTACTGGAAAGGAGAATTGCAGCGCCTTCAATCACGAAAGAAATTGCTGCCAAGTGTCCCGGCAACTACCGTCCAATTAGTCTCACCTCAGTCATTGGCAAGTTGATGTAAAGTTTGATAACGGATAAAATTGCAAAATTCTTAGAACCAAACATATTGATTGGCGACTCCCAGCATGGCTTTAGACACAACCGTTCCTGTTTCACGAATCTGCTACACTTTTTCAGAAATACAATCGAAATACACGACACAAAATCTCCAATCGATATCATTTACCTTGACTTTCAAAAGGCATTTGATAAAGTCCCCCACAAGCGCTGAATAAGTAAAATGCACAGCATCGGTATTTGAGGCGAGCTTGACAACTGGATAAAATGCTGGCTTACGGACGGACGGCAGCGAGTTGTACTTAACGGAGCTTCCTCCCCCTGGGGTAATGTTACAAGCGGCGTGTCTCGAGGATCCGTGTTAGGGCCAGTTCTCTTTATAATATTCATTAACGATCTCGATAGCAACGTACTCTCAAACATTAGCAAGTCTGCAGACGATACTAAGATTGGAAGAAAAGTGCAAACTGAACTAGAGTGTCAGCAGATCCAACTAGACTTGAACAAAGTTGTTGATTGGTGTGAAAAGTGGCAAATGAAATTTAATGTAGACAAATGCAAAGTTATGCATATAGGTCCTCATAACCTCAAACACGAACATTCAATTAAAGGAAATAAACTCATTCCCGTCACCGAAGAGAGAGATTTAGGTGTCATCATTAGTAACGACTTAAAAAGCAGCAAGCAATGTAACGATGCTGCCAAGAGAGGCAACAAAATGCTAGGTATGATATCCCGCACTATCTCGTACAAAAAAACTACACAGTATAGGGGTTCATACACGGTTCTACACCCAACCCGTAGAACCATGTATGAACCCGTTTGCGCTCTGTCGTGATGTGTATTTGGGTGTAGAATCATGTATGAACCTGTTTGCGTTCTGTCGTGATGTGTATTTGGGTGTAGAACCACGTATGAACCAGTTTGCGCTCTGTAGTGATGTGTATTTGGGTGTAGAATCATGTATGAACCTGTTTGCATTCTGTCGTGATGGCTGATTACAGTTGAGTCATCAAGAAACATCACATCACCACGACAGAACTCAAACTGGTTCATACATGGTTCTACACCAAAATACACATCACGACAGAACGCAAGCTGGTTCATACGTGTTTTTACACCCAAATACACACCACGACAGAGCGCAAACTGGTCCATACATGGTTCTACATCCATATACACATCACGACAGAGCGCAAACTGGTTCATACATGATTATATACACTAGTACATATCAGTTTCTATTTTTACAAATAATGTTTTTCAATTCGAATTTTGGGATTTAGTTCTCATCCGCCTCATGTTTGTGGCGGGGCTAGTTCAAAAGGATGACTATTAGAACATGGAACCATACCACACATTCTTGCCCATGCCTCGTGATAAAGTAAAGCCTCGCAAAATGAACAAGAAGCGCAAAGTATTTGAGATCGTCTTTCATGAGAAAATGTGCATGCGATTAGAATGCAAGATTTCTGGCAATCTCGAATAAATGTTTTCGAGGAGCCTTGATCGAAAAAAAGGGAACAGGGATGCCGGGACTCAGGTAAAGCAGTGCAATAGGGGGTGAAGGGCCGGTACTCAGGTGGCGCAGTGCAATAGGGGGTGAAGGGTCGGTACTCAGGTGGCGCAGTGCAATAGGGGGTGAAGGGTCGGTACTCAGGTGGCGCAGTGCAATAGGGGGTGAAGGGTCCAGGAAAAGGTAGTGGAGCGGTCACAGATTTCCGAGCCGTTTGATGGATTAATCATAAAAGACCCCCTCACGGCTCTTCAGAGCATAGACAAAAAATTAAACAGGGGTTTTGATATGGAGAGGAAGAGTTCTGACTTCGTTAACTACTGAATGGATAATAAAGTTAATGTCGTTGAATCTTTAAGAAAATCGTAAAATTTGTTCTCTCAATCGAATACGCCGCACTCATATTTTTCAGTCTATTATCATAACCCACCTTCTCCCATTGAGGCTTTGACGCGGGAGACCTTCATACGGTGGCAATGAGAATATTCATGACATCATTTTCACTGGTTCAAAAATGCTGCATCAGCATTATTATGACAGCACCAAGCTTCGCCTAGCAGAGAGATTACCATGATGACAGATTCATTATAGAAAAAGTTGCACCAGGGACAGATGCAGTAGGAACAGCTGCATCAGCGACAGATTCATTATAGGAATAGTTGCACCACGGACAGATGCACTAGGAACAGCTGCATCAGCGACAGATTCATTATAGGAATAGTTGCACCAGGAACAAATGCAGTAGGAACAGCTGCATCAGTGACAGATTCATTATAGGAATAGTTGCACCACGGACAGATGCAGTAGGAACAGCTGCATCAGCGGCAGATTCATTATAGGAATAGTTGCACCAGGAACAAATGCAGTAGGAACAGCTGTATCAGTGTCAGATTCATTATAGAAATAGTTGCACCAGGAACAAATGCAGTAGGAACAGCTGCATCAGTGACAGATTCATTATAGGAATAGTTGCACCACGGACAGATGCACTAGGAACAGCTGCATCAGCGACAGATTCATTATAGGAATAGTTGCACCAGGAACA
>SDVV010044579.1:0-10142 GCA_016164225.1 Gammarus roeselii
TTCCACCCCTGGGTATCTGTCGGGCTGCGCCGCAGCACCCGTACTGGCTTCACTGCCTAAAATAGCCACCCCTCTCCAGGGTGTCCTCTGGGTTCAATTCCGGGTCTGGCAAACGCAGAGCAGTGCCGGCACACAGGTCTCCCACTTCCAGGCCACATCACAGACATGGGCGACACCCACCCCAGGACCTTGGATAGTGGAGGATTCACCTTGGCGCTCTCTCACCCTTTATACCGACTGGAGACGGTTCCTGATCAGCTAGGCTGACTCAGAAGTGGGGTTGAACGCCAAGGCTACTGAAGATGAACATGCAGACAACGGGCCACGAGTTGGCCAATAGATAAACACCTGAACATCCCCAGACCCCAGCGCGCCCCACCCCATCTCCAGTCTAGCCTGGAGAGCAGCCAAGGGAGCCACGCTCACAGGTCTTCAGTGCATAACGTCGACCGGGTGACTCCCCGCAGTCGGAAACGCGGGGTGACTGCTCGCACCCCCCCCTCTTGGGCACCAAGACGTCGGAAATGTCACAGTTTGACTACGGGGCTTGAAAGAGTAGGTCTTTGTTAGTAAGTATCAGCTACTTATAGAAATTCAATACGCGCACAGAATTTATGAAAAATCGCCAAAGTGAAGGTGTGTTTTTTGGGTCCCCAAAAATTTTGGTTTGGAAAAATTGACATTCCGCAAACTTTGATGCTGTGGCTAGAGTTTCCATTGGATTAGGGCCAAATTTGGTGATGATACTCAGAATATGGTGTAGTTTGTTGCGTGAGAAGGATTTTGTTGAAAAATGTAAACTTTTGTAGATATATACAAATATACAACTGCGGGGAGTCACACCCCAGGTGAAAAAAAAATCGGGGGTGACTCCCCGCACCTATTTTGTTAATAAATATTTTTGTTTTTCTCAAATGTAAAGTAATCAAACGCAATTCTACACACATATGATATTTGGAAGGAAATGACCCACAATATTGACACCACAGCTAATTTCAATATGCGTAACTAATTTTATAACAACCCGATTTTTCTAACACATGGTGACATGTCTAGGCCAAAGTGTTATTTTGTGTTTAATGCTCAGGAACAATTTTTTTTATCACATTTTCATATCGAGACAACAATCCCTTACCTAGCATGACTTGTATTCATGTTTATGCAATAAGTTTGCTATAGAATTGACAAAATACATTCATAACATGTTTCATCAGAATATCAAAAAGATAATTTTTTCGTAATATTTGCTCATGTACTGATACTTTAGGGGCATAATTAGTTTAGGATGTGGAGAAACGACTTCCAGTAGAGTTAGATTGCAATTATTGAAGAAAAACTTCGTTTCTGGCAGCGAAATCGGAAAAAAATCCTTCGACAGTCTGGTATGATGGCAGCAAAAGACTAGCATCAGAAACACCAAACACAGACGTAATATTTACCGTAAAATTTTATTTTTAACAACTGATATATACTAATATAGGCACGCTCTATCTATTGGTACTCTCAAACTTTCAATTTGCGTTTCAATTATTGATATATGGGGGGTGTGGGGAGTCACCCCGTTTGGTGCGGGGAGTCACCCCCAATTTGGGGTCATAGCTTGCCGCACGGTTTTTTGTAAATACCTTTTTTTGGTCAACAATAG
This sequence comes from Gammarus roeselii, assembly GCA_016164225.1. NCBI lineage: Eukaryota > Metazoa > Arthropoda > Malacostraca > Amphipoda > Gammaridae > Gammarus > Gammarus roeselii. The sequence goes on from SDVV010044579.1 coordinate 1,646, forward strand.
AATGTTTATGGTGCTCCATGGTCATAATAGTAGCTATACACACCGTAAATACGAAGTTTCTTGGTCGCGTACTTTTTGAGTTATTTCAAAGTATGCGCAAAATGCGGGGACTTACCCCGGTCGACGCTATATGGCCAATTAAAAGCAAGAACATGATACATCCATAAAGCAAACAGATAACTTAGGGAAATAAACAAGCTCCCTGTACGTAACAACATCATGCTCCAAAAAGCCTTTTCTTGATGTCCATATTACCAGCCAACAAAATCTTTATTTGGATGGCCTTGTGTTAGACACCAGGAGCTTTCCAAAAAGACCCTTGAGGTTGGCGCCACCTTCTAACCCACCAATGATCCTCCAGTATTTGATAAGGTCTGTCCTGAGAAACCTTCCCCTTAAAAAAAATAAGCCAAGTTGCTTCAGTCTAGAAAGTAATCCAACTCAGCCAGACCATCCACACTTTTTGTCCATCTCCTCTGCACAGACTTGAGCAATCTCAAATTCCCTAGAGAACCTTTATTCCCCACAAACAAACAATAATGTGTGACACCACAAAAAGCTTCTTACAAAAATGTAATACATGTGCACGTTTCATGTAGTTCCTTGTTTTACAGGTCCTTGGAAACTTTTGGTTGTAAAAATTGATAGTTACACAAGCTTTGTTGTTGTAGCTAGAGTTTCAATTGATTGTTGCTGAATTTGGTGGTGATATTGCTAATATGTTGTGGTTTGTTTCCTTAGAAATATTTTTGAAATGAATATTATTTTTGGAAACAAATACAAATTTACAACTGTGAAGGGTCACCCCTGGTAAGAGAATAATTGGAGGTGACCTGCCTGCACACATACATTTTATTTAATAGCGTCGACCAGGGGGACTCCCCGCATTTTCCGCATACTTTGAAATAACTCAAAAAGTATGCGGCCGAGAAACTTTGTATTTACGGTGTGTATAGCTAATATAATTACCATGAAGCACTGTAAGTTTCAACATTCTACCATCAAACAAACAAAAAGTTATTTACAAGAAAACGTGCGACGAGCTATGGCCTCCAATCTGGGGTGAATTCCCGCACCAAACGGGGTGATTTCCCGCACCCCCCATTTATCAATAATTGAAATGCCAATTTAAAGTTTGAGAGTACCAATCGAAAGAACATGCCCATATTAGTATATATCAGTTGCTTAAAATAAAATGTTACGTAAAATATTACGTCTGTGACAGGTGTTTTTGATGCTTGTCTTTTGCTGCTGTCATACTTGACTGTCGGAGGATTTTTTTCCTGATTTTGCTGCGGGAAACGATTTTTTTCTTCCGGAATTGCATTCTAACTTTACTGGAAGTCATTTCTCTACATCCTAAACTAATCATGACCCTTAAGTATCAGTAAATGATATGATAAAACAAGTAAAAAATGTATTTCGTCAATTCTATAGCAAACCCATTGCATTAACATGAATACAAGTCATGCTAAGTAAGGTATTGTTATCTTGATATGAAAATATGATGAAAACTATTGTTCTTGGGCATTAAATATAAGTTAACACTTAGGCCTAGACTTGTCACCGTGTGTTGTAAACATCCGGTCATTATACAATTAGTTACACATTTAAAAATTAGCTGTGGTGTCATTATTGTAGGTCATTTACTTCCAGATACATTATATGTTCAAAAAATTGCATGTAACTACTTTTCATTGAAGAAAAACAAAGATATTTATCAATAAAATAGGTGCGGGGAATCACCCCCAATCGTTTTTTCACCTGGGGCGACTCCCCGCAGTTGTATATTTGTATATATCTACAAAAGTTTACATTCCTTTCAAAAATCTTCCTTACGCAATAAACTGCATCATATTCCGAGTATCACCACCTAATTTGGCTCTAATCCAATTGGAACTCTAGTCACAGCATCAAGTTTGCAGAGCGTTGATTTTTCCAAAGCAAAATTATCAGGCACCTGAAACACACACCTTCATTTTGGCTATTTTTCATTCATTCTGTGCACGCATCAAATTTCTATAAGTAGCTCACCTTTGTATCTCACCTTTGCAGCCCCCCACAGCCCCAACAGCCCTGCCAACAGAGCAAGCAGGTATGGGAGGCAGTACACCTTAGCGTGCCAGCAATCAAAATGAACAGCAGGGTACAAGCACTGCAGCAGGACGCTGGTCGGAATGCGCTCAATAGGTCCAAAGAAAACAGAACAATGAAGACAGTCAACAACTGCACACAACTGTCACCAACACAAACACAGTCACAATATCACATCAAATTGAGCCTAGCAAAACTCATACAACACTGCCCCCAATTCTTCCGCCAGGGCCCTCTTGAAGCCGCAAAGTGAATCGCATTGCACCACATCAGCATGCAGCCAGTTCCAAATCTGCACACGGCGAGAATTCAAGAATCTGCGTTTATAGTCCGTCTGACAGAGAGGAACCACCAGCTTGAAAGAATGCTGACGTTTGCCAACATCCGGAGCTCTCTCAAACAGAGCAGACAAACCCGAATCAACAGAACAATGAAAAATCTTCCAACACTTCACAAGATCAGAATGCAACAACCTCTCCCTCACAGAAAACAACAGCATTGCTTTGAGCCCCTCACCATAGTCCATTCCACCCAGCCCATCAGTCTCCCTGGTCCACCTCCTCTGCACAGACTCCAACAGGCTCAGATCATCCAAATATCCCACATTCCACACACATGAGCAGTAGTCCAAGATGGGTCTTATATGAGTAATAAACAAAGAGACCATGAAAACTGAACTCCTATTGACGGTGGAGCGTAGCAGACTGGTCGCCAGAGTCAACAAACACTCCCAAGTCCCTGAAGGAATCGACACCATTCAAATAATAAGCAGTTCTATCAACAATCTGTTCCAATTCAAGACGGCCCCTGTAAAAACACATGAAGACACACTTGTCAATGTTAACAAGAGATTCCATGACAACAACACAGACTGCAACAAATTCAGATCCCTCTGCAAGGAAGATACACCCAGGCAAACTGCTTGTACATCGCAGGGGAAACTCATATAAAGTTTGAAGTCGTCAGCAAAGGCCTTCCACTCGCAAGCCACACCTGCTGCAACATGATTGACATATAGCAGGAACAAGAGCGGACCCAGCACAGAACCCTGGGGCACACCACTTGTCACCTCCCAGAAGTCACTGACAACTAACCCCACAGAAACACACATTTGCCTCCCTATCAGAAATTTACGAATCCCATCTAACAGTCCATCCGGAATACTCACACATCTCAGTTTGTCCAACAAAACCGAATGACTGACCACATAGAACGCTTTAGAGAAATCCAGAAAGACCACATCAACAACCATTCCTTCATCTACCCAATCAGCAACCTCACCATAAGTAAGCAAAAGTTGGTCTTCAGTGCTCCTTCCCACCCTGAAACCAAATTGACCGGCAGACAAAATGCCAGAATCCTCCAGAAAAGACACCAACTGGGACACAATAACCCGCTCCAGCACCTTACAGCAAACAGAAGTAAGACTCACAGGTCCGTAATTGAGATGGTTACTTCTTGAACCAGACTTGGATATAGGAACTACATGAGATTCCTTCCAGACCTCCGGTAAAACTCCCAGGTCCAATGATTTTGCAAAAATCAGAGACAAGGGGAATGACAGCTGCCAAGAACATGACTTCAAAACACCAGGGTGAATGCCATCAGGTCCCGGGGCAGAAGATGAGTCTAAACCACCCAGAACCTGGGAAACTAACAGTCTAGTCACACAGATCCCTTTCAATTTTCCAGGAAAAAACTGATGTGGAGAAGGGCCGGCAAGATCAGCATCCACAAAAACAGAAAAAAAAAAAAGAGTACACAAACAGCTGACTCATCGTCTCTCTGACCAGCAACAACCTCACCAGATGGAAGCTTCAGAGGACCAACCAAAGGACAGCCCTTCTTTCTTCCTCTGATATAGGAGTGAAACATCTTGGGATGATGCCAACACCTCCTCATGCTGCCTACCAACTCCCCTCTCAAAAGCTTATTCTGCGCCCAAGCCCTAGATCTACTGGTCATCAGCTCCCTAGGAGGGCCCCGCCACCAGCTTGGTTGTGAAGCAGAGTCTCCAGTGGGAACAAACTTGTCCACAAGTGAATGAACAATTGTCTGAAACAAACTATAATTCTCCTCCACAGTGCCATACAGAAACTTGTAATGCCAGTCAACACCCTCTAAAACCTCTCTCATGCTCCTGTAATCAAAACGAGACCACATAACTGATTTCAAACCAGGATCCCCTGCAACATCATTCATCTGAAAGATATACCCCACCAAGACAGGGGCATGATGGTTTAGTAGTCGCTGGCCCGGATAACAGCACAAACTAATATCTATCTCTAAGGTCCTCTGGCAAACGGTTCCAGATTGTATACCAATATCAAAGTGCTACCAAGGGAGAATGAAAGTGTTCATGTTCCAATAATATAATCCAAAATTACAATCTCACAACTGACTAAAAATGCATACTCTACAGAAAATCTTGAGTTTCATAACAAGTGCCAGAAGGCAGGGGAGCTGAGGTACAGTAATCTAATCCCTGAGGTCTCTGCTACAGCTCATGAATCTCCGCAATAGGTAGCAGAAGCAGCTGCCAGCACCAGCAGATCCATCCAATAGAGAAACAGACCAGCTGCTGCACCAGGAGACGAACCAGCAGGCACAAGCAGAGCAGCACAGCAGGCCCACTGCGAGTCCAAAGCCGATTCGCACAATACTGCAAAATCCAAATCCGGTTAAATATTTACAATGGAACAATTTGCCTGCAATTCAAAAATTGTTTAAAAAGTTGGTTGAGAGGGTAGCTACTATAGAAATATCTCATTAAGCATCATAGACATGTCAGGGTGTTATGTTCATTTGAGTCTTATACATTATATATTATGACACCTATTTATAATTAAGCCTTGCATCACTATTAACACATCTACACATACAATTCAACACCAGAACAATATATGTATAATCCAAGTTGTCACATTGCTGATACCAACACAAGGTAAAAATGTTAGGGAACGTATCATTGCAAATCCAACACACTCACCAGCAGAGAGCGCCCCAACTGGTGGTAGGCAGCAAATAGTAGCAGTACATTAAGTGAATTACAACATTTAGCTGGTGACGAGTTGTAACTGTAACGCCTTTTCCCTACATTATGACTGAGAAAAAATGAACAGTGTTTAAATAAGAACAAAGAAAGTGCAGGGCTAAAATGCAACCCCAATTATTACCAATTCAGCTGAAAACAGGCTGACAAATCTTAAAATAAAACAATTGGTTAACTGAAGAGGGCTTGCACTACAACAATGGCACCCCGGAAGAGGAGGCAAAACCGCCACAGAAGACACCCGATCCTCCTCCGTAGTCAACACTAGATCAAGAATGCTACCCGAATCAACTAAAGTACTTTCCCTCACCCACTGAGTGAGGCCAAGAAGAACAAAACAATCAAGAAACTGGGGATCAACAGGAGGGATATAATTATAAAAACATCTGCAGACCAATTTAATGAAGGCAAGTTAAAATCCCCATGAACAACAACCTCTCTGCCAACACCAAACTCCATCAAGAATTCAATCAGTTCAGCATTCTCCTCGGCTGAGAAGGAGGGAGGGCGGTACGCCACCACAACCAGAACATCATAATCAAGGAGGGAAATGGCAGCAACATAGGGTAAAGTCACCTCAATTGGCACAAACTTCAAATTGTTAGCAACATAAAAACTGACTCCATGCTTCTTCACTTCCCTCACCAGCTGAAACCCTGGCAAATCAACAAAGGATGAAGACACCGAAGAAGTCAACCACAACCTGCACACGCCCACCAACTGCATATCCCACCGCTGCACCATATGACCAACAAAAGGGATTAATTCATCAGAGAATTCAGATTGACACAGCACAACCTCAGACAGGAGAAATTCATCTGCAAAGACCGACTAGCTAGTTTAAAGCACTGCCTCCGCGGCCCCCCGGGATGCCATGGGTACCAATCAGAGCTCCATGACCACCACCACGGCTCCCAACCCAACCCCGGCTTCCGGCCGCACCGCGCTGATACTTACTAACAAAAACCTGCTCTTTCAAGCCCCATAGTCAAACGGTGACATTTCTGACGTCTTGGTGCCCAAAAGGTTGGGTGCGAGCAGTCACCCCGTGTTTCCGACCGCAGGGAATCACCCCGGTCAACGCTAATGTGTATAATGGAAAAGTTGAAGATGTCTGTGAGGGTAGCGTTGGTTTGGGGCCTTACCTAGAGGTTTAGGGTGAATGTACGATATGATGCCTGGGCCACAGTACTCCACTATTTTTGTTCAGCTATTTCTGTTATGGAAAATTGTTGTGCCTTTTGAACAATTCCAAGCCATGTAGTGGAGAGAGTTTCAACTTTGAATTTACAAAATACAAATTTGTAACTTGGCAGGAGCTGTTTTTTATTGCCTTGTAAACTTTTAGGACTTGCAAGTGGCAACTGCCTTTTATTGACTTTCCTTGGAAACAAACTGAAATGACTACTTTATTGGAGTAATGTCAGCTTGCAGAGTAGGGTCAATTGGTTCATACAGGCAAAAGCTAATTAACAAACCTTTGAACCACCTAGGAATGATAGTTATATCCTACACCAATTAAATTTTTTGTGATAAGGTAAAGGATATGATTTGGATCTACAAGCTCTGTTCAATATCTGACTCTAGTGGCCCTTTATTTCAGATTTAGTTATTAATCAGCTATGTTGTGTGTTTTTTTGCACTGACATCTCTTGAAGCTTTCCACAGGTCAATATTATTTAACAGTCATAAATTCTTACCAAATATTCACTTTCAATTAACATCATGTTGACCAGAGGGTTACTATTAACTGCTATTATTTTGATGCTGAATTTAAATTTGGGTAAGTAGCTTCAATGTATTAGCTAAGTGTTTTTTATTTATTATCTATCACTAACATCTTCTAGGTAACTATTTTATAGTTGATTTCATGGAGCTATTGCTGATTTTCATTGATAACTTTCATGTTGCCTTGATTGAGGCAACTCCATGTATTTTCCTTCCACTTTGAAACAACACATAAAGTATGTAGCTAACTAAGAAACATAAGGTTCCTGTTGTAAATAACTAATATTATGACTGCTGAACATTGAGCACTCAAGTTCCAGCATTATATCAACTAAGAAAGGTTTTTTGTTGGAAAATTCTTCTGAAACCAGGTGCATATGTTTACCAAACCTCCTCAATATCTAATAATTGTAAGAAAAATAATAGCCATAAGTGAGAGCAACATTAGATAGAACATATTTATATCAATATCTATCATTCCCATACAAAAATTGCTACAGTAAAATGGTGTGTGACAATTCACATTGAATGCTTGTCATGTGTTGCAGCCATTCTTGGTTCTCTTGATAATTGTCTTCAGAAATTAAATTTAGATTGACAAATAGTCTTATACCATGACAGCAAATCAATATTTTGTATGCTTTCATTGCAATAACATATCTGAATTTGTAACATTAGTCTTCTATGAATAATTTGCTGATAACTAAAAGTTTTATCATCAATATGTGAGGTTTGATAAATAGACTATTACTGGTGTGTCTTGTCTGCTACCAGATCAGAACAGGCGGCTCAGTTGCTGCATCCTAGAACTTAGGGTTGAATCCAGATAAATGCATTGTGTTGAGGTCTGTATGTACTTCTGCTGAGTTGACAGATATGGGTATCTGAGAAACATATCCTGTCTGCTCAAACTGCTTCCCAAATCTATATCAGAAAGCCCATCAATTTTTCTGTTCCATCTCCTCTTTATAGATTCAAGCTGCCTGTAGTCCCCACAATATCTGGTGTTTCAAATGCAGGATGCATACTAATTGGGTGAACAAATATTTGCAACATATAAGTACAGCATAAACTTCAGGGATCTACAAACAGTTGACCAACCCACCAGCCTTTGCAGCCACCACACAAATAGGATGGTGGTGGTGGAATATGAGACTTGTATCCACACAGATAACCAATTATTGTGTATGGGGACAAATTTCAGTGCTCTGCCATGCAAAAAGTACTGGTTAACTGGAACCGAAGCATCAAAATAAGTATGACCTCAATGGAAGTGCACCACACACACTTATCTGAATTCAATCCTAGATTTTAGGACCTTGTAACACATTTAACTGTATCCAAGCCACTTAGAAATGACTGAACACCCTGTATGACTGGCTCTAGTATAACTTGCCGTTGCCTGCAAATGCCTCGAACTTGCTAGGATGACTTCTCAAAATGTGATCAAGAACAGCCTCAGTCCAATGATCAAGAACAGCTGCAGTCCAAGTCCAACTGGGCTGCTCATACTGCTGCTCACCAGGGTTGGTAATTTTTTTATGAAGAAAAAAAAATCGGATTTTACTTATACAATATTGTTAAATCAACTATAAGTAATCACAATAATGTGACTATTATCCA
>SDVV010044581.1:0-10142 GCA_016164225.1 Gammarus roeselii
GCTGTTGTTGCAATAGCTGTTGTTCAAAAAAATTGTCCAATGGAGAAGTCTGGGTTGTCAACATTTGCTGAGTTTCTGGCGAGGAATCCATTAGAAGTCCAGGCGGCCCCCCTCACCATGCCCACGCCCACCACGGAGCGCTTAAAGCAAGTGTTTTCTGGCTCTTTCAACGAGCATCACTTGTGAGCTATGTGAAGGTTCGTTTCCCCTGCAAACATCATATTCCGACGGTTAAGCAGGACCTTCCAACAGCTCTACCTCAGCAACGGGTTCGCCGAAGGTTGTCCCACCCCCCGGTCCACAATATCGCAGAGGTCTGATGCAGTCATATCATTTATAGTGTGGTCTGTCGTCAACTTTGCTACTTTGGCCACCTTGATAGTTGGAGAGTATAGATTTGAAAAAAAAACGAATATACGAAATAAAATATGTAACGAAAAAGAAAAAAAAATGCGATGATAAAAAAACAAAACAAAAAAACAGAAAGTATATAATTAACAAAATAAAATATATAACGCGAAAAAAAATATAAGGGGGAAAGTTGTCAAGAGAAGAATAGAGATAAGTTAATGCAGCTTCAACAAAACAAACGAGGTAAAAGGAGAAACCAAGGTGGAAGCATAACCAGGAAGGGGTAGAGAAGGAGAGATAGTGAAGAGTTAAAGGGTCCGAAAAGAAAATAGGGTGTTCACCCCCCCGGTTGGATCGTGACCCCGTGCAACCCGTGAACCAGTAGCTTTAGGGGGGTCCTCGTATACTAGCGGAGTGTTGTTTAGCTCTAGGGCTGGTTTGGGTGTCAGCCGGGCACGAGAATAAAGCGCATGCTTTTTGTTTTGGGGGCCGAGAATCTGAATCCGTTTAAGGAAGCCCAGTTTGCGAATAGGTTTAGACATTTCTGGAGTTTCTGTTGAATTGTTAAGCTAGGGTGCCTGTAGCTTATTTGTAAGTCATCCACGTATAGTGATGAAAGTAATCTTCCGTCGCGCGGGAGAATGTCTGCTATCTGGTCGATTTTGAGATTAAAAAGTGTGACACTGAGGACGCTTCCTAGGGAGACGCCCATATCTTGCGGATAGGATGGTGACAGGGTGTCGCCGACCTTAACCCGGAAGGTGCGATTTTGCAGGAATTGGTGGATATAACGTGGTAAAAGGCCTCACAGCCCTTTGCGATGGAGATCCTTAATGATACCATATTTCCAGGTAGAATCGTATGCTTTTTCCACGTTTAAGAAAATGGAAACCACGTGTTCTTCTCGGACAAATGCCTGTCTAATGTTAGATTCCAGTCCTACAAGGTGGTCAGTCGTAGAGTGGCGCTTGTGGCTGCCACACTGGATGCTGTTCTGCCTTGCATGCATATCAAGGTAGTCGAAAAGGCACGTATTTATCATTCTTTCCATGGTCTTGCTGAGAACGCTGGTAAGAGCTATGGGGCGGTAGTTATGTGTCGTCGTGGAATTTATCGGGTTTGGGTATTGGGATAATTACAGATTCCCGCCATTGATCGGGAAAGAATGAGTTCGAGTTCAGAATGTTGAACACTTTTAATAAATGCTCACGGGCGCCATCTGGGAGATTTTTGATCATGTTGATGTGTACCCGGTCAAGCCCAGGTAAAGTTTCACGTGTATGGTCTAGAGCGCTCTGTAGTTCGACGAGGGAGAAAGGTTTGTTGTAGGCCTCTTCGTTTCTAGAAGTAAAGTCAAGATGTTCGCTTTCTCGCAAGTTCCTGTCCCGTTGGAAAGCAGCCGTGTAGTTTGTCGATAGCGAAATCTGGCTAAACGACTGAGCTAGTTTATTTGCGATTTCCGCGTGAGAAGAATAAGTTCTACCTCCGTCAGAAAGGATGTTAATAGGTCGCTCGGGTTTTCCCTGAATACGTCGAATTTTTTAACACACCTTTAATAGTATTGACTAATTGAGCCTAGCTGTCACGTTTCTTCTCCACTAGAAGTTTTCGATATACAGCAGATGCCCTTTTCCACGCTACTCGGTTCCTGGGGGACCGTGCGCGTCGGTAGGCATGGTATAGCTTTTCATGCTTATCTCTTGCTTCTTGCGCCTCTCGGCACCACCATGGTTTTGGAGAGAAGGTTGAAAAGGCATATTGGGGAATGCTTGCCTCGGCTGCGGCTTGAAACTTTTCGTTTAGTTGGGCGACGGTTCCTTGTTCAGACATGTTTTCGGGGATGTTGTCCATATCACTCCACGCGATGTTAGCCAAGTATTCCACCCAGCTGGCTTTAAGGTAGTTGAATCGAAGTTCTTGTGGAACAGGGTTTCTTGGTTGGTTGGTAAGAAGCGATATGATAACCGGGTTATGGTCGCTGTCGTGAGTTGAAGGCAAAACTCCCTAAACGAGTTGGGGTGCCAGAGTGGGGGAGCTTATGGATAAATCGATGTCAGTTTCACTTTCGGGGGTGATTCGGGTGGGTTGTCCGTCGTTGAGAAGGACCAGGTTGTGAGTGTTTATGGTGTTAGCCATTATTACTCCCATGGGGTCTGTTCTCATGCATCCCTATGTTTCATGGTAGCTGTTGAAGTCTCCAAGGAGGAGCACTGGTGAGGGCAGTTGGTTTAGCAGTTCGGTCAATAGTGCTTCCGAGAGGTCATGGCTTCTTGATGAGTAGATGGATACCACTGATATTAGCCTTGAGACGCATATCTTTGCGGTGATAGCTTGAAGTTCTGTCATCAGGGGAAGGCAGAGATGAGGTACATTTTGGTGGATCATAAGTGCCACTCCGCCGTGAGCAGTCACGTTGGTGTGGCCTTCGCGGCGGTGTATGGTATATTGGGAGATTCTGAGGGTGGCGGTCTCTCGGAGTTTGATCTCCAGGAGACCAATCACCAAAGGTTTATGTCTGGCGATTAAGGATAGTAATTCGTCTTTCTTATTTCCGAGTCCTTGGCAGTCCCGTTGGAGTATTTTGGTGTTTATTTTGAAGGCTGTTTGCACTCTGACCTTGATGATCTAGGGTGGTCGCGTGATTTGCTGGAGCATTTGTGGTGCGCGCGTTTTTGAGTTTACCCAGGGGTTTCGGGTTGGAAGTGCTCACGAGGGTGTCTGCCTTCGGTGGAAGGTGGTCTGCTGTAGTCGCGGCTACGAGTGCTCTTGTGGTAAGACGAGGGTGTGTGCTCTTTGTGTTTGCTTTGTGAGAGAGTGCGCTCTTCTTCTGTGGTAGTCTTTCTTATCTGTGTGTGTGGTTGTGTGGAGTGAGAGGTATTTGGGCTTGGTAAGATGTCCGGTTGTGCGGAGGTCTTGCGTAGGAGCTTTTCTAGATAAGAGCTGTCAGCGAGGCCGTGATCGTTCTCGCTGATGGTGTGTTTGTAAGTTGGGTTTGTTAAGGGATCTTGTTCCTCGCAGTGGTTTCCCACGAATAGAGCCACATTTGAGACAGGTGGAGGTAGTTCTGGGCTTTGGTCCTGGCGGGCCGTTATTTGAGTGTTGTTACTGATCTTTTTGCTCAGTGGCTCCTGGATATCGGAGGTTTCCTCATCTCTTTGCCTTTTCGTTTTTATAGTAGCGAGCCTTGCTGTGTGGTCGACGACGGGGGTGCATTCATCTCGTCGTCCTCCTGGTCTTTGCGTAAATAATTTCTAAAAATGTACGTCTCTGGTGCGGGGACGGTCGCTGGGCTGAGTGAGGAAGCACTGCAGCCAGGTAGGAGTGTTGGGGGTCTTGTTCCGATGTTGTTCTGATGATGTGTGAATGTCGTCAGGGGAGCTTGGTTGGCTGGTCGATTTGACTGCTTTGGCATAATTGAGACGGTTTGGGTTTTCGTCTTTGCAGATTTGGTCAGCTTGTTTCCGTGTAATTCAGCGTTCGTTTTGGGTGATTGTTATTTCTTTTTGGTCCATGTGTACTGGGCAGTTGCGGTCGCCTGCCTCATGGAAGCATGAGCAGTGGTAGCATTCAGGGTGGCGTACTGTGCAGTCTTTTCTGTCGTGCTCGCCAGCGCATTTTTTGCAACGTTGAGGTGTGTGGCTGGCAGTATGCGATGACGTAGCCGTATTCAAGGCATTTTTTGCACATTGGGGGCCAAGTTGCTACTGAGTAGGCTTTGGTTCTTCTCTGTTCACCCGGGATTAATATGGGTTCCGGTGCGTCGTATCCCGGGAAGGTAATTTGGTATGCAGTAGAACTTCTGTTACGTGATTTTATCCATGTTGCTTGACGGACTTCGGTAACTCCGTTGTCTTCAGCTAGACCTTGGCGAATCGGCGAAAGCACTGAGGTCTGTTGTAGGCGTGTAACGGGAGGTGTGTATAATTCATTTGGTATCGTTGAAGGACGGATGTGTTTCAACTGTAACTTTGAGTTTGTTTATGTGGGTAATCTTTTGAGGAGCGTTACTTAGTTCACGTTCTGTGACGAAGGCCAGCTATTTCTTTACTCTTTGTCGTTGTATTTCTTTCGGTTTTCCTCTTAGTTGTTCGTTGAGTGACTTCATCATTATAAATGGATTAGCTGAAAAGGCAACTTAGTTTGCACCACTTTCGTTGAACGTTATGTGGAAGTGGGTGGGAAATGGTGCCGATCTTCTTTCCCGGGTAGGAGTGTCATTTTGGGAAGAGCGCATCGAGACTACAGCCTCTCGTCGCCCGACCCCGTGATCTATCTGGTATTGGAGGATCGCTCTCTCCTTCTCCTCCTCTGGGCAGTCTCTGTGTCCGGTGGGTTGACTGTCAACTTTGCAATAAAAACAGGGCTGTTTATCGGACTGGCATGACTATGGATTTTCCCGTTTGTCGTGGTCGTCCTGGGAGCAGTATGAGAATCTTTGCTTACCATTACAGTTTTCTCTCGTGTGTCCGTATTTCTGGCATTTATCACGTCGCATCGGACGTCTCTCAAATGGTGTGACCTTGGGTTTGGTGGCGCAGAAGGGAATGTCTAGATATTTTGATGAAGTAGGGCAGTTGAATTTTAGTATTAGGGCTGTGGTAGTCTCTCTCTTAGGTGTGATCTTCGGTGCGACCTTTGCTTCGACAACGCAGTCCTCGTATTGAACGAGTCCAGTGATGTACTCCTCGCTTTCCTCCTTCGGGATATCTTCAACATAGATCAAACCCGAACTTGTAGAGAAAGTCGGGCGAGGCACTATTTTGCATGACTTTCCACAGAGTCTGTTTTTGGAGAGAATCGTGTCACTTAGAATTTTTGTGTCTACTCTGATGGCAAAGCATTCGTCGCCGCTGATGGTGACGCTCAGGACTGGGCGGCCAGTGAAAGAGCCCAGCTCTTTTCGCTGAGTGTATGGACAAATATCCGGTCTGTCGTTGGCGTCGAACGTGATCTTCAGGTGTTCTGAAAAGGTAGGAATATTGTTGAACAAGTTGTGTTCATTGGATGGCATGTATTGCTTCCTCCTTGCAGCCCCTGGAGCTCGGTTGGGGTTTACGTGGGGTGAAGAGTTGTCGAAGTTGTCGTCAAACGTAGAGGTGGAGGTACTTGTGTAAGTTGTGAGTTCTTTAGTTAGTTTGTTTTTTACTAATTCGGGGATATGGGGGAAAATGGTTTTGACATGACCCTCGAGTCTTGTTAGACGGTCCTCAATTGTGCTAGGTTCTGCGGCAAAAATTTCTGCTTCCTGTACAGAGAGGCCGGTCGCTTGGCTTAGCAGATTCAATATTTCCTGGACGTCTTTGGTCAACTCGTCGATGCGGCCGTTCCTCCGGTCATCTTCCGTCGAGGTGTTGCTGGTCATCTTGGCGAGGCTGATGCTCTTGACCGTTGGAATCTTGGACTTCGGTGCTTTGGAGGGGATGCTGTTCCCTCCTAGATGGAGTTTCTTTCTACTCCCCATCGGCCCTCTTGTTCACGCCAGGGGCCAGGAAGTTATCTTTAGAGGCCTCTTGACCGGCTTTACCGAGTTGAAATTACTTTAATTTAAATTATCACAAACAATGCAAGCAAACGTGCGGTTTAAGGTCCCAGCACAAATTAGGAACCAGCCTGTGGTGTCTGAGAGGTTCTCGGTTATTAATCAGTATGTGAACAAACGCGAATTCTGAGATAGAAATGAATGCTGCAACTCGGGAGGTATAAGTCTGTTATGTGTGGTTGGTAAGTTGTACGGGAGATTGCTGATCAAAAGGATTAGAGACTGTACGGACTGCACAATTGGAGAGGAGCAGTGTGGCTTTAGGAGTTGTAGAGGGTGTACCGATCAGATTTTTGCAGTGAGACAGGTCTGTGAGAAGTACCTTGCCAAAGGAAAGGATGTGTTCCGGGCCTTCATGGATCTGGAGAAGACATACGACAGGATTGACAGGGAAGCGCTGTGAAGGTTGTTGCGTTTGTATGGAGTGGGTGGACATCTGTTGAAAGCGGTGCAGAGTTTCTATGCTGGCAGTCGAGCATGTGTCAGAGTGGGAAGCGAGGTGAGTGATTGGTTCAAAGTGAAAGTGGGAGTGAGACAAGGCTGCGTGATGTCTCCCTGGTTGTTCAACCTCAATATGGATGGAGTGGTCAGGGAGGTGAACGCGAGTGTGCTGGGTCGTGGCTTGGAACCGTTGCAAGCGAATGGGCGGAGTTGGCATTTGAGCCAGTTGCTATTTGCTGATGATACGGCCCTTGTTGCGGATTCAGAGGAGAAGTTATGTAGGCTAGTGTCTGAGTTTGGTAGAGTGTGTGAGAGGAGGAAGCTTCGAGTGAACGTGGGTAAGAGTAAAGTAATGAGGTGCTCGAGGACTGTCGATGCGAGCGAAATTAGTACCCTTCTAAATGGAGAGCTCTTGGAGGAAGTTCAGTGGTTCAAGTCTCTGGGCTCCCATGTGGAGATAACTGAACTAGGGGAAACTGAAGTGATTAGATTAGAGTGACGAGGCTTTCTAGCGCGCTGGAGTCATCGTCCTTCTGGCGCCGAATGTCAAACCAGCAAACAGTGTTGCCTCGTGTTAGTCTCTGTTCTTCTTCTTTTTCAATGTTTGAGTTAAGGTTTACTACTGCGCAAAGTCAAAGTCCTTTACGTGGCGAACGTCTATGGTATGTACGGGTGCCACAGAAGGTACAGGAAATCCCAGCACCCCTTGGATGGCAGTAAGGAGGAATAACACACTACCTACCCTGCTTCAGAGCCCCAAGAATCCGCAGTGGTCTTTAAGGTGCGGGCTACGCGCTCCAACACCTGCTGAGGGGGAAGATGAAGAAGAGACAGAAAACGGGGATCTCATGCATGAGATCTACACTAGGTGTAGGGAATTTCACGTATGAGAACAGCAAGAATGGAAAGAAGGAATAATCGTAGAAAAAGGTTGCATGAAAGAAAGAGCATAACTCGGCTGTTATTTGCCCCCCGAAAGCAGAAAAGTTAGAACTGGTACGTGAATGTTTGAGTGTGTGTGTCTGTGAATGCGTGCGTGTGTACGTGTGTTTGTGTGCAGCGACTATCAAGAGAGTTGTTGAGAAGGAGTCTGAGACAAGTTTGAGGAAATTTAAACTAAACATAGGACGCAAAGGAGGTAAATAAAAAGTCAAGCCAATCAGGATGGGGGAGGAAAGAAGAAATAGTAAAGAGTGGAGAAGAGGGGAGTCTGAAGGGAAATAAGGGTGTTCACCCCGCCGGTTGGGCCGTGATTCCGTGCGGCCCGTGAACCTAACAGATGCCTAGGGGGGGATGAAGCAGGGAAAGCCCCCGGTTTGGATGGCGTTGCGACCGAGTGGCTGAAAAAGGGTGGAGTTAAGATTGTCAAAGGACTGGTGAGGCTACTGAATCTGTGTTTTGTAGCGGGCGTGGTGCCGATTGAGTGGCACAGGGCTTGCATTGTTCCACTGTACAAAGGCAAAGGAGATAAATATGAGGGCTACAACTCAAGAGGTATAAGTTTATTATGTGTGGTTGGTAAGCTGTACGGGCGAGTATTGATCAAAATGATTATAGACTGTACGGATGGCGAAAATGGGGAGAAACAGTGTGGCTTTAGAGATGGTAGGTGTGTTGTTCAGATTTTTGCAGTAAGACAAATCTGTGAGAAGTACCTCGCGAAAAGGAAGGATGTATTCTGGGCCTTTATGGATTTGGAAAAGGCCTACGACAGGGTTGACAGGGAAGCGCTTTGCAGGGTGTTGCGTTCGTATGGAGTGTGTGGAAATCTGTTGAAAGCAGTTCAGAGGTTTCATGTTGACAGCAGAGCATGTGTCAGAGTGGGAAGCGATGTGAGTGATTGGTTTTCAGTGAAAGTGGGTCTGAGACAAGGATGTGTTATGTTTCCTTAGCTCTTCAATCTCTACATGGATGGAGTGGTCAGGGAGGTGGACGCTAGTGTAATGGATCATGGCTTGAAGCTGTTGGAAACGAATGGGCGGAGTTGGCAGTTGAGCCAGTTACTGTTTGCGGATAATACGGCGCTGGTGGCGGATTCAGTGGAAAAGCTGTGTAGGTTAGTATCTGAGTTTGGTAGAGTGTGTGAGAGGAGGAGGCTCCGAATGAACGTGGGTAAAAGTAAAGTAATGAGATGCTCGAAGAATGTCCATGCAAGCAGAATTAGCGTCACACTAAATAGAGAATTATTGGCGGAAGTTCAGCATTTCAAGTATCTGGGCACCCAAGTGGAGAAGACTGGACTACTAGGTTCGTAACTCCACCCCCTGAAGTGAGGTTGCGAGTGAAGGAAGGGTGTAAAGTGCATTGAGCCGTAGGATGATGGGGATGGAAGCAAAGAGTGGGCTGTATGAGGGTGTAGTGGGCTGTATGTGGGTGTAGTAGTCCCAACTGTGCTCTACAGTGCTGAGACTTGGGGGGGGGGGTGAGATCAGAAAAGATAAAAAATTGAATGTCTTCGAGATGAGGTAATCGAAGAGCATGGCTGGTGTGACGCTGAGGGACAGGATCAATAACGACGTGATGCGAGTTAGAACGGGGATGGTAAAGAAGTTAGATGACAGAGTTGATTTGCGTGTTCTGAGATGGTTCGGGCATATGGGGAAGATCGTTGAAGGGAGATTGGTGAAAAGAGTGTTGAAGACAGAGGCGAGTAGACGTAGGCCTAGAGAGAAAGACCGATGTTTGGGTGGATTTATAGTGTGAAGCAGGCGTTAGGAAGGAGATACTTGAGTGTGGAGGTAGCGAGCAATGATTAGGCATGAGTGGAGAAGATTGTGAATGGATGATCTTTGACGTTGCCCTGATGCGCGCTTTCCCGCCCTTGGCATCTCGTAGAGAGACGGGATGGTCCTAGGTGGGGAGGGCCCGGTCATCATGACGCAGCGGGGGTAAACCAGTCACACTGTCGAGCCCTGCTGCCGACACTGACCTCGGACCACACTCATGGCCTGGAGGGTGTGTTGCGGAGTCTCACGACCGGACCCTTTAGCGCAAAAGGGCTAAGTTGTGTGAAAGTGAGTGTATGAGAGGAGTGTGAGGTACGCCTTGCCGTCAGCCACCTCCTTTTCTGGAGGAATCGGCCTAGTGTCTGTAAAAGAATATTAACAGCCTATGGAGTTCGATAATTTTTCTACAACTCCAGTGTACTAGAAAAATTTAACACTCTAATCCAATTTTTCTTCACTTTTGTAACATACCTGTAGAACTGAGAATTGCACAATCTGCCTCTGGGTACAGCAGCTCACGATGTCGTTGTAACGGAAGCATAGGTACTTATGAGAGGCACTAACTTTTATAATGGCTGTAACTTTCATACCCAAACGGTCAGTTGGAGCATGCTCTGCCAGACGTCAGATTTCGCATATTCTTGATCACGAAGCATTACTACCAGTTGCAGCTGGTCCAGGTTGTAACGTCAACTTAAGTGCAACTCTTTTTGGTAACGTGGTGCTTTGCTCACCGATTTACATTGCACTGGCAGGGTGGGCTGCCAGTGCAATGTTGGGCACCGATTTACTCCTTTATAAAATGGTAGCAGAGAAGCTCTAAGTTTCAGCTGTAGTTTTTGTCATAGTTTGAACACTGTCTGTTCATCTGCATCTTCTATTATAAATCAAATCAGCTTAACGGTAGGATAATTCCTTCTCGTCAGTTGTCATATCCTCAAATTTCAGTGAATGGCATTAGTTTCAAGGCTTGGGGTTAAATTTATAGGCCGATCAAGGATTATCTAACTACTGCAACGAAAAATCTAGGACGCGAGAAGCCTTCTTCAAGGATTCATTGGAAGGACAGCCGTCCCTGTCAAATG
>SDVV010044582.1:0-10142 GCA_016164225.1 Gammarus roeselii
TATTTCTATATGTAAATGTGTGTGTCTTTACATTAATTATCAGTTAATTTCTGTGTTCGCCTCCTATTCTTTGATGGCTTGGACAGCGGTACTCGGATGCATCCATCACAGGCGTTACTGATTAGAGTTTTCACGTCATTACTTCGTGCAAGCTTGAAGAATATGACAAGCAGTAACACTTATGTGTATAATGTTGTGATCAATAAACACGCCATACATCTTTTTTATCGCTGGACATGCCTTAGACCGCAGGACATGCCTAACTCATACCGCAGGACATGCTTCATTCCCCAGGACATGCCTTAGACCCCAGGACATGCCTAGCTTATACCGCACAGCATGCCTTATACCGCAGGATATGCCTTAGACCGCAGGACGTGCCTAGCTTATACCGCAGGGCATGCCTTATACCGCAGGACATGCCTTAGACTGCAGAATATGCCTAGCTTATACCGCAGAGCATGCCTTATACCGCAGGACATGCCTTAAACCGCAGGACATGCCTTGGATCACAGGACATGCCTAGCTCATACCGCAGGACATGCCTTGAACCGCAGGACATGCCTTAGACCGCAGGACATGCCTAGCTTATACCGCAGGACATGCCTTATACCGCAGGACATGCCTTGGACCGCAGGACATGCCTAGCATACACCGCAGAACATGTTTTATACCGCAGGACGTGCCTTAGACCGCAGGACATGCCTAGCTTATACCGCAGGACATGCCTTATATCGCAAGACATGCCTAACTCATACCGCAGATCAGGCCTTATACCGCTGGACATGCCTTAGACCGCAGGACATGCCTAGCTTATACTGCAGAGCATGCCTTATACCGCAGGACATGCCAAGCTTATACCGCAGGACGTGCCTAGCTTATACCGCAGGGCATGCCAAGTTTATACCGCAGGGCATGCCCAGCTTATACCGCAGGACATGCCAAGCTTATACCGCAGGACATGCCCAGCTTACACCGCAGGACATGCCTAGCTTATACAGCAGGACATGCCTTAGGCCGCAGGGCATGCCTAGCTCATACCGCAGAGCATGCCATATACCGCAGGACATGCCTAGTTTATACCGTTGAGCATGCCTAGCTTATACAGCAGGACATGCCTTAGGCCGCAGGGCATGCCTAGCTCATACCGCAGAGCATGCCATATACAGCAGGACATGCCTAGCTTACACCGCAGGGCATGCCCTATACCGCAGGACATGCCTGGCTTATACCGCAGGACATGCCTAGCTTTTACCTCAGGACATGCCATATACTGCAGGACATGCCAAGCTTATACCGCAGGACGTGCCTAGCTTATACCACAGGACATGTCTTATACCGCAGGACATGCCTAGCTCAAACCGCAGGACATGCCTAGCTTATACCGCAAGGCATGCTTATACCGCAGGACATGCCTTAGACCGCAGGACATGCATAGCTTATACCGCAGGAAATGCCTTATACCGCAGGACATGCCTGGCTTATACCGCAGGACAAGCCTTATACCGCAGGATATGCCCTATGCCGCAGGACATGCCTTATACCGCAGGACATGCCTTACACCGCAGGACATGCCTTGTACCGCAGGACATGCCTAGCTTATACCGCAGGACATGCCTTATACCGCAGGACATGCCTTAAACCGCAGGACATGCCTAGCTTATACCGTACGACATGCCTTATACCGCAGGATATACCTAGCTTATACCGCAGGACATGCCTAGCTTATAACGCAGGACATGTCTTTTACAAAAGGACATACCTTAGACCGTAGGACATGCCTTTTACCGCAGGACATGCCTTATACCGCAGGACATGCCTTATAGCGCAGGACATGCCTAGCTTATGCCGCAGGACCTGCCTTATACCGCAAGACATGCTCTATACCGCAGGACATGCCTTATACCGCAGGACATGCCTTATTCCGCAGGACATGCCTTATACCGCCGGACATGCCTAGCTTATACCGCAGGACATGCCTTATACCGCAGGACATGCCTTATATCAAAGGACATGCCTTAGACCGTAGGACATGCTTTAGACTGTAGGACATGCCTTATACCGCAGGACATGCCTTATACCGCAGGACATGCCATATTGCGCAGGATATGCCTAGCTTATACCGCAGGACATGCCTTATACCGCAGGACATCCCTAGCTTATGGCGCCAAACATGCCTTATACCACAGGACATGACTAGCTTATACCGCAGGACATGCCTCATACCGCTGGACATGCCTAGCTTATACTGCAATACATGCCTCATACCGCAGGACGTGCCATATACCACAGGACATGCCTAGCTTATACCGCAGGACAGGCATGATACCGCAGGACTTGCCATATACCGCAGGACATGCCATATACCGCAGGACATACCTAGCTTATACCGCAGGACATGCCTCATACCGTAGGACATGACTTATACCGCAGGACATGCCTAGCTTATACTGCAGGACATGCCTTATACCGCAGGACATGCCTAGCTTATACCGCAGGACAAGCCTTATACCGCAGGATATGCCCTATGCCGCAGGACATGCCTTATACCGCAGGACATGCCTTACACCGCAGGACATGCCTTGTACCGCAGGACATGCCTAGCTTATACCGCAGGACATGCCTTATACCGCAGGACATGCCTTAAACCGCAGGACATGCCTAGCTTATACCGCACGACATGCCTTATACCGCAGGATATACCTAGCTTATACCGCAGGACATGCCTAGCTTATACCGCAGGACATGCCTTTTACAAAAGTACATGCCTTAGACCGTAGGACATGCCTTTTACCGCAGGACATGCCTTATATCGCAGGACATGCCTTATACCGCAGGACATGCCTAGCTTATGCCGCAGGACCTGCCTTATACCGCAGGACATGCTCTATACCGCAGGACATGCCATATACCGCAGGACATGCCTTATTCCGCAGGACATGCCTTATACCGCCGGACATGCCTAGCTTATACCGCAGGACATGCCTTATACCGCAGGACATGCCTTATATCAAAGGACATGCCTTAGACCGTAGGACATGCTTTAGACCGTAGGACATGCCTTATACCGCAGGACATGCCTTATACTGCAGGACCTGCCATATAGCGCAGGACATGCCTACCTTATACCGCAGGACATGCCTTATACCGCAGGACATCCCTAGCTTATACCGCAGTACATGCCTTATAACGCAGGTCATGTCTTATACCTCAGCACATGCCTTATACTGCAGGACATGCCTAGCTTATGGCGCCAGACATGCCTTATACCACAGGACATGCCTAGCTTATACCGCAGGACATGCCTCATACCGCAGGACATGCCTAGCTTATACTTCAATACATGCCTCATACCGCAGGACGTGCCATATACCACAGGACATGCCTAGCTTATACCGCAGGACAGGCTTGATACCGCAGGACTTGCCATATACCGCAGGACATGCCATATACCGCAGGACATACCTAGCTTATACCGCAGGACATGCCTCATACCGTAGGACATGCCTTATACCGCAGGACATGCCTAGCTTATACTGCAGGACATGCCTTATACCGCAGGACATGCCTTATACCGCAGGACATGCCTTAGACCGCAGGAATGCTTCGTAGTCGCCTGTAGGAAATCGACAAAGTGCGACAAAAATGGTCGTACCCCCAGTGCCCAAATGGTCATACCCCCAGTGCCCAAATGGTCATACCCCCAGTGTCCAAATGGTCATACCCCCAGTTTCTGTTGCGTGTTGTCAGAGATGTCAGAGAAAACAATAGGCGGCGGTAAAGAGAGCAGGTATTCTCCATCATTTTAAAATTTGCTGAATACACATCATCGAATGACAAGATGATTGAATAACAAGATGATCGAATAACAATATCAGCGTTCTTTTCGTAGTACAAAGGTTGTATTCGATTTGTGGTGCGTTTAGTATTATTGGCACAGTCTGATACATAGAAGACGAGCTGGAATGTACTTGTATGGTTATTTTCAAGGGAAAAAACACGTTAACTGTTTCATGTTGCTCCAGGAGCGACGTTTCTGAAACACCATTGGTCGCCGTGGTATCAAAACAAAAACTAAATATGGTGGGGTAGTGAAACAGGAAGAGAAAAACAAACACTCCCCAACTGTTTTTTTAGCACTTGATTTAACGTTCGTTATGTTTGTTCCTCCATTCTACCAAACACTTCATCATTGCGACTTTAACGGTATTGGGTTCCCAAATAAGGTATGGGAAGCAATTACGAGGGGCCATGAACCGATGGAAGCTTTTAGGATGTGAAGGATTAATGAGCCCTCTCATTAGGTGAATGAGCCCTCCCATTAGGTGAATGAACGTTCTCATTAGGCGAATGCGCCCTCTCATTAGGTGAATGATCCCTCTCATTAGGTGAATGCGCCCTCTCATTAGGTGAATGAGCCCTCTCATTATGTGAATGCTCTCTCTCATTAGGTGACTCTCATTAGGTGAACGAGCCCTCTCATTAGGTGAATGAGCGCTCTCATTAAGTAAAAACTTAACAGGCAAGCGAGCGGCCGATTTTTCTCCATCGATTATAAAGATTGATCGGTCAGGCTTCAGTAATATTAATCGCATTGCCATATTGACCAGCAGGAGTGTTCATGAAATAGTGAAGAAAACCCGTAGTCCCATTTAACGCTGTTCAGATGCCACTGTAACTACAGCTGTGCAACTGGTGCCACTGCAACTACAGCTGTGCAACTCGTGCCACTATAACTACAGCTGTGCAACTGGTGTCACTATAACTACAGCTGTGCAACTGGTGCCACTGCAACTACAGCTGTGCAACTAGTGCCACTATAATTTCAGCTAAGCAACTGGCGCCACTATAAGTACAGCTGTGCAACTGGTGCCACTGCAACTACAGCTGTGCAACTCGTGACACTATAATTTCAGCAATGCAACTGGTGCCACTATAACTACAGCTGTGCAACTGGTGCCACAACAACTACAGCTGTGCAACTGGCGCCACTATAACTACAGTTGTGCAACTGGTGCCACTATAACTACAGCTGTGCAACTGGTGTCACTATAACTACAGCTGTTCAACTGGTGCCACTATAACTACAGCTATGCAACTGGTGCCCAACGACATTGTCTACATAACTTCTATTGATGTAGCGGCAAGGACACATTTAGTTAATTTCTATGTAATTCAGCTATTTCAGTTGCACGGGAATAATATTGGATTCAATAAAACTATGTAAAACTCTTATGCGCATACCAATAATTTTGTTCAACCCAGAGTATGACTAACAATATTCCAGCGTCATGAACCGTTGAAAAATTAGAGTTTCTCGTTACACCACAGCGATTTAACTAGAACTGTGTCTTGTGTACAACTGGAAATAATATATATCCAATGCGACTTTGCGTAGAGCACTGGAAGGGGAAGTTGCTACATTATTTATTTGATCAAATTTTTATAAATGTATATTAATGATAATGATCGTGAATTGTGATTGACCAATGACAGTTAAAGTTATTTGAAAATTAAGTGTAATAAAAATTAAAAATTGAAAATTAAATGTAATAAAAAAAATCATCAGTACGACAATCCCAATAAATACTGCGTATGATATATGGGGCATCGCTGTCGAAGTATCTCAGGCAACGACTATCCGCACTACAATCGTTGTTTATCTGAGTTCTTCGCTGCTTGTCTAGGTTCTTCGTTGCTTGTCTGGGTTCCCCGCTGCTTGTCTGGCTTCTTCGCTGCTCCTATGGGTTTTCGTTGCTTGTCTGGGTTCTTCGCTGCTTGTCTGGGTTCTTCGTTGCTTGTCTGGGTTCTTCGCTGCTTGTCTGGGTTCATAGACCTGATTGTCTAGGTTTTTCGCTGCTTGTCTGGGTTCATAGACCTGATTGTCTGGGTTCTTCGTTGCTTGTCTGGGTTCTTCGCTCCTTGTCTGGGTTCATAGACCTACTTGTCTGGGTTCTTGGCTGCTTATCCGGGCTCTTCGCTGCTTGGCTGGGTTCATAGACCTGATTGTCTAGGTTTTTCGCTGCTTGTCTGGGTTCATAGACCTGATTGTCTGGGTTCTTCGCTGCTTGCCTGGGTTTTTCGCTGCTTGTCTGGGTTCATAGACCTACTTGTCTGTGTTCTTCGTTGCTTGTCTGGGTTCTTCGCTGCTTGTCTGGGTTCATAGACCTACTTGTCTGAGTTCTTCGCTGCTTATCTGGGCTCTTCGCTGCTTGTCTGTGTTGTTCGCAGCCTGGTCGGAGTTACAGTCTTGAGCAGCGTCGCTAAACCTTGGTCCTGATCCTGCAGTGATGCCTACTGATGTAGAAACAGAACCTTTGCAATACTGATGCATCGATACAAGGAACAAAGTATGCGATATCGATAACCAGATATATTATTAACTTAGTGAGCGATTCCGTTGAAGATACATGAATCGTCGATACTTTGTATCAACACATACTGTAGATGACTGGAATATATAATTTGGAATATCGACCGTTTATGATTGGTCGATGTCAGCGGTGGATTATAATGAACAGTTGAATAATTTCACTTCGGTTTTGTTAATGCAGTGGTATCTACTCATTCCTTAGATACATTAGCAAACAGCGTAGTGACAGATGATTGAGGAGAACAGATAAATGATTTAACTTTGCATCTGTTGGTTCAGCGGTGTGTATTCAAGACTTAGAAACTTCATCGAGCAGCGTTCCAATTGAATAAGTAAGGGTAATTTTTCAGGAAGGGTCATATAAACTGAGATTTATTGAGGGAAATAACAGGTGCTTGCCATGCATTTTTTGCTTATCTGGAAGAAATCTGAGCCGTCATTTATGTGATGGAATGACATCTAACAAAACTTGTATCCATAATACTATTTTCTCCAAAATGTATTCAAATTTGAATTCGTTTGAAATGATATAGTTCGGACGGACTCATTCATGAACAAAGTCGAAAAAGTAACACTATACACTCAACCAGGTGGCAGTTATTCTCTGCCGATTGAGCAGTCTCCAGTTTTTGATTAAGGAACTTACCTTTACATTAGCCTTCAGACGGTCAAGATATGATAGCCTTCGGACGGTCAAGATATGATAGCCTTCGGACGGTCAAGATATGATAGCCTTCGGACGGTCAAGATATGATAGCCTTCGGACGGTCAAGATATGATAGCCTTCGGACGGTCAAGATATGATTAGATAAAACGATGAATGCGCTGGACTTCGCTAACACGATAAACCTTTAAGGATAATCTAACATTTTGTTCATCATCGTCGCACTCAACACTGCATAGGTCTATTCTCGATGACCTCACACGGTTTCACCATCTTTCGACGCTCACTCAGCCTTCCTCTCTATGCGGAAAGCTAATGAACACATAGATTTTTGGGGGGAAATTAGTCTAAGACGGTGACTCCATTTCTTCCAGTCCCCATCTGATGTTTGCCTAGTGACTGTTTGCCCTTGTGCATTGATTGCTGCGTAATGTCAATGATTGATGCGTAATGTCAATGATTGCTGCGTAATGTCAATGACTGCTGCGTAATGTCCCACTCCCGCTCATGCAGTAATAGACCGGCCACCGCTTGACCAGTATGCGCTCGTAACACGTTTTTAGCGTCATCTTGATCGGGTCTGAGCTGCCTTTTGATGAAGCGATTGCATCGTCTTGCGTTTACCAATCAGGTCATTATCACTTCTGTTAAGCCAGACACAAGTTCGAAACCAACCCCACAGATTGCATACCAACTCTACTCATACAATATAATATGGCTGCTGAACTGTCCTCCGGACTGTACCAACACAGGACACCAGTCGAGACGACGTTGTGCATCTTGTTTGCTGAAACACGTTTGTGCCAGCTGACTGCTGACTCGAGTTGCCGTGACGAGCATTGCTTGCGAAAACAAGCACACCGAGAAATAAATGACTTTCAGTTAATTTCAAAAGCTTGACATTCACGAGTTACATCGCGTAGGCAACTCGTGAATGACAGATGGTTTTCAATTTCGTTTAAATCCTTGTTCGAAATGAGTTGGAGCAATCACGCCTAAGAACCAATGGTTTAAATTTCATTTAAAACCATGTCCGATATGAGTTGGATGAAGCACGCCAGGGAACAAATGGTTTTCAATATAATTTTCAACCTTGGCCAACATGAGTTGTTTCAAGCATGCCAGGGAGCGAATGTTTTTCAGAATAATTTAAACATTGGTCCGGCATGTGTTGGATGAAGCACGCCAGGGATAAATGGTTTTCAATTCTGATTACAACAATTTTCGACGGAATTCCTAGTTTTTTTTTCTAAAGAAGCAGAGGCATACTGTGAGTTTGAATGTTTCACGTAACATTCAAGGTAAATGTTTCATTGTTGTTGCCGTTTTTTCTTTTCCTGCAATCTTTTTGAAGCATTAATGTATATACAAAAGTCAGCTCAGCGATACTAATAAATGACACATTCATCGTGTTATTTGGGGGATGCCATTGACGATAAATATCAACTGCCGATCGATGCGTATCGCCGATGTGCACTGCAAAAGCACACTTTACTGTCGTACTGTTTACGACCATCCATGGACATAACGTGAAATAACGTGGACGAGAGAATAATGCTTGTGTCTCTTGTGTCTTCACCAGAGTAGAGAAGCAGGATTATACCTTTCAGG
The DNA here is from genome assembly GCA_016164225.1 of Gammarus roeselii. Lineage (NCBI taxonomy): Eukaryota > Metazoa > Arthropoda > Malacostraca > Amphipoda > Gammaridae > Gammarus > Gammarus roeselii. The sequence goes on from SDVV010044582.1 coordinate 8,649, forward strand.
TCCAGGATTGATTTATTCCAACCGTTGTCGACCTCCAGGATGGGACTGGAGTGTAATTGAGGCCTTTTACATCAGGCTTGAATTGCTCAGCTCTAATGCTACGCTCCACTAATTGAGCGCCTAGAGTCCGGAGTACTGGTAAGAGTGGCGAGGTTGCATTGGGCCCCTAGAGTCCGGGGTATTGGTAAGAGTGGCGGGGTTGCATTGGGCCGCTAGAGTCCGGGGTACTTGGTATGAGTGGCGAGGTTGCATTGGGCCCCCAGAGTCCGGGGTACTGGTAGGAGTGGCGAGGTTGCATTGGGCCCCTAGAGTACGGGATACTGGTAGGAGTGAGGGGTTGCATTGGGCCCCTAGAGTCCGGAGTACTGGTAGGAGTGGTGAGGTTGCATTGGGCCCCTAGAGTCCGGGGTACTGGTAGGAGTGGCGAGGTTGCATTGGGCCCCTAGAGTCCGGGGTACTGGTAGGAGTGGCGAGGCTGCATTGGGCCCCTAGAGTCCGGGGTACTGGTAGGAGTGGCGAGGTGGCATTTCATCACACAATGAAAATTCTATATTGTGCTGTTATTTGGTCTTCAGTACCCAATAATAAAGAATATTGGCAGTATTTTTTTCAGATCCATTGTTCAACACTGTCTGCAATTTTGTACTCAAAACTAAATTTGCATTTCCATAACGCAATCTGTCCCGATAGTCGAGAACATTGTTTACGACACATTTTTGTGAGGGGCTCACGGTTTCGTCAGTGAGCTGACTGAACCGGTCTAGCATTGGAAGCGATCGTTGAAACTAAGTATTTTATCCACTAAACTTATATACCTTCATTTGATGTTCGATGAGAGTGTTTCAATGCATGTGTGACTTATTCATAAACTAATCACAGGTCAGGACGCAGGGTTCTCGGGTTCTTGCTGCTCCTTCTTTGGTCAACGTAAGAGCCAAAAGGCATGTTAGGGTATGCATTACTGGCGCACTTACTGTAGTGCATTACTGGCGCACTTACTGTAGTGCATTACTGGAGCACATACTGTAGTGCATTACTGGAGCACTTACAGCAGTGCATTACTGGCGCACTTACTGTAGTGCATTACTGGCGCACTTACTGTAGTGCATTACTGGAGCACATACTGTAGTGCATTACTGGAGCACTTACAGTAGTGCATTACTGGCGCACTTACTGTAGTGCATTACTGACGCACTTACTGTAGTGCATTACTGACGCACTTACTGTAGTGCATTACTGGCGCACTTAATGTAGTGCATTACTGATGCACTTACTGTAGTGCATTACTGGAGCACATACTGTAGTGCATTACTGGCGCACTTACTGTAGTGCATTACTGGCGCACTTACTGTAGTACATTACTGGCGCACTTACTGTAGTGCATTACTGGCGCACTTACTGTAGTGCATTACTGGAGCACATACTGTAGTGCATTACTGGCGCACTTAATGTAGTGCATTACTGGTGCACTTACTGTGGTGCATTACTGGCGCA
>SDVV010044583.1:0-10142 GCA_016164225.1 Gammarus roeselii
TGCCCGCTCGCTCACGACAGCCATGCCCCCTTGTTCTTGACGACCATGCTTGCTCGTTCACGAGAACCATGCCCCCTTGATCACGACGACCATGGGCGTTCGTTCACGACAACCATGCCCCCATTGTTTATGACGACTATGCCCGCTCGTTCACGACAACCATGCCCTTTTGTTCACGACGACCATGCCCGCCCGCTCACGACAACCATGCCCCCTTGTTTCCGACGACAATACCCGCTCGTTCACGACAACCATGCTCCTTGTTCATGACGACTATGCCTGCTCGTTCACGACAACCATGCCCTCTTGTTCACGACGACCATGCCCGCTCGTTCACGACAACCATGCCCTCTTGTTCACGATAACCATGCCCTCTCGTTCACGACAACCATGCCCTTTCGTTCACGATAACCATACCCTCTCGTTCACGAGAACCATGCCCTCTCGTTCACGACAACCATGCCCTCTCGTTCACGACAACCATGCCCTCTCGTTCATGACAAGCATGCCCTCTCGTTCACGACATTCATGCCCGCCGTTCACGACAACCATGCCCGCTCGTTCACGACATCCATGTCTGCTCGTTGACGACAACCATGCCCTCTCGTTCACGACAACCATGCCCTCTCGTTCCCGATAACCATGTCCGCTCGTTTACGACAACCATGCCCTCGCGTTGAAGACAACCATGTCCGCTCGTTTACGACAACCATGCCCGCTGTTCACGGCAACCATGCCCGCTCGTTCACGACGACCATGCCCGCTCGTTCACGACAAACATGCCCGCTCGTTCACGACAACCACGCCCTCTCGTTCACGACAAACATGCCCTCTCGTTCACGGCAACCATGTCCGCTCGTTTACGACAACCATGCCCGCTGTTCACGACAACCATGCCCGCTCGTTCACGACGACCATGTCCGCTCGTTCACGAGAACCATGTCCGCTCGTTTACGACAACCATGTCCGCTCGTTTACGACAACTATGCCCGTCGTTCATGACAACCATGCCCGCTCGTTCACGACAACCATGTCCGCTCGTTTACGACAACTATGCCCGTCGTTCATGACAACCATGCCCGCTCGTTCACGACGACCACGTTCACTCGTTCACGACAACCATGCCCGCTCGTTCACGACGACCATACCCGCTCGTTAACGATGACCATGTGTTACGATCGAGCTTCCACGGTTGCTCTAATCGGGTAAATCAAGGTTGGAATGATCAAACATCGGTTTTATAATAGTCTTTTTGTAACAAGTAACAAGACAAAAATTACTCTATCAATAGAGTACTGAATATAAAATTGATTGTCATAACGGACACAGAGTACAAATGGGTAAAGGTACGGCAGGTTGAATAATTGTATTATGGTGTAAGACGAGCGTGTGTCCTCTGTCGCTGCTGGCTAGAGTCTCTAAGCCCGACGGCTGTGGCCGGACGCAAGTGTGTGTCTGGTGTCGCTGCTGGCGAGAGTGTCTGTCCTCTCCTCTACCGTTCGGGGATGCCCTGGATAATATGTGGGAGGGCCATCTTCATGAGTATCAAAGGATCCTTCCAATGAGGGAGAGGATTCACCATTTTTGGATCAGCTAAGAGGCGTGGCGTAATACTACCCCAGCCTCATTGGTAAATATTCAACAGATTCCGTTAACGGATTTTGTGGGCTCCTCCCATCTATTGTTTACCATATGTGATACCCCTGAGCTAAACAGTGTTATGGGATCTAGTCTTCCCTCCCCCCTATCGCTGACACGGGTATTTTCAAGGAGTGCGAATGGCCCTCAATTCGTCAATGTCTCTTACGTTATATAATCCGAGAAAGAGGCCACCTGTTTCAGTAAAACAAACATCGAAGGGGGAATTAAAAATATGCTAGGCAAGGGACGTCTATGAAATTTGAGCTAAGGGTTAACAGGCCTAAAGCCTACACTGTTTCTAGGAACACACACTACGCACCTCTCGCGGTAATGTTCCGTAAGCCAAGTTTATAAATCTGTGCCAGAGGAGGCCGATCATAACACATGCTTGCTCGTTCACGACGACCATGCACGCTCATTCACGACAACCATGCCCGCTCGTTTACGACGACCATGCCCGCTTGTTTACGATGACCATATCCGCTCGTTCACGACGACCATGCCCGCTCGTTCACGACAATCATGCCCGTTCGTTCACGACGACCATGCCCGCTTGTTCACGACAGCCATGACTCTTGTTCACGACGACCATGCCCGCTCGTTCACGACAACCATGCCCCCTTGTTCATGACGACCATACCCGCTCGTTCACGACAACCATGCCCGCTCGTTCACGACAACCATGCCCGCTCGTTTACGACAACCATGCCCGCCGTTCACGACAACCATGCCCGCTCGTTCACGACGACCATGCCCGCTCGTTCACGACAACCATGTCCGCTCGTTTACGACGTCCATGCCCGCTTGTTCACGACAATCATGCCCGTTCGTTCACGACGACCATGCCCGCTCGTTCACGACAACCATGCCCGCACGTTCACGACAATCATGCCCGCTCGTTTACGACAACCATGCCCGCCGTTCACGACAACCATGCCCGCTCGTTCACGACAACCATGCCCTCTCGTTCACTACAACCATGCCCTCTTGTTCACGACAACCATGTCCGCTCGTTTACGACAACCATGCCCGTCATTCACGACAACCATGCCCGCTCGTTCACGACGACCATGTCCACTCGTTCACGACAACCATGCCCGATCGTTCACGATGACCATGCCCGCTCGTTCACGACGACCATGCCCGCTCGTTCACGACAACCACGTCCGCTCGTTTACGACGACCATGCCCGCTTGTTTACGATAACCATACCCGATCCTTCACGACGACCGGGCCCGCTCGCTCACGACAATCATGCCCGTTCGTTCACGACGACCATGCCCGCTCGTTCACGACAGCCATGCCTCTTGTTCACGACGACCATGCCCGCTCGTTCACGACAACCATGCCCGCTCGTTGACGAAAACCATGCCCGCTCGTTTACGACAACCATGTGCGTCGTTTACGACAACCATGCCCGCTCGTTCACGACAACCATGCCCTCTCGTTCACGACAACCATGCTCTCTCGTTCGCGACAACCATGTCCGCTAGTTTAAGACAACCATGCCCGCTCGTTCACGATGACCATGCCCGCTCGTTCACGACGACCATGCCCGCTCGTTCACGACAACCATGCCCGCTCGTTTACGACGACCATGCCCGCTTGTTTACGATTACCATGCCCGTTTGTTTACGATAACCATACCCGCGCGTTCACGACGACCATGCCCGCTCTTTCATGACTACCACGTCAACTCGTTCACGAGAACCATGCCCGCTCGTTCACGACGACCATGCCCGCTTGTTTACGATAACCATACTCGCTCGTTCACGACGACCATGTCCGCTCGTTCACGACAATCATGCCCGTTCGTTCACGACGACCATGCCCGCCCGTTCACGACAGCCATGCCTCATGTTCACGACGACCATGTCCGTTCGTTCACGACAACCATGCCCCCTTGTTCACGACAACCTTGAACGAGCGTGCATGAACGAGCGTGCATGGTTGTCGTGAACAAGGGGGCATGGTTGTCGTGAACAAGAGGGCATGGTTGTCGTAAACAAGGGGGCATGGTTGTCGTGAACATGATGGCAAGTTTGTCGTAAACAAGGGGGCATGGTTGTCGTGAACAAGAGAGGCATGGTCGTCGTGAACAAAGGGGCATAGTTGTCGTGAACGAGCGAGCATGGTCGTCATGAACAAAGGGGCATGGTTATCGTGAGCGAGCGTGCATGGTCGTCGTGAACAAGAGGACATGGTCGTCGTGAACGAGCGAGCACGGTTTTCGTGAACTAGCGGACAAGGTCGTCATAGACAAGGGGCATGGTTGTCGTGAACGAGCGGGCATGGTCGTTGTGAACAAGAGGCACAGCTGTCGTGAACAAGAAGGCCTGGTTGTCGTGAACAAGACGGCATGGTTGTCGTGAACAGGGGGGCATTGTCGTCATGAATAAGGGGGCATGGTTGTCGTGAACAAGGGGGCATGGTTGTCGTGAACGAGCGGGCATGGTTGTCGTGAACAAGGGGCATGATCGTCGTGAACGAGCGGGCATGGTCGTCGTGAACAAGAGGGCATGGTTGTCGTGATCAAGAGGGCATGATTGTCGTGAACAAGAGAGCATGGTTGTCGTGAACGAGCGGGCATTGTCGTCATGAACAAGGGGGTTGTTCATGACGACAATGCCCGCTCGTTCACGACAACCATGCTCTCTTGTTCACGACAATCATGCCCTCTTGATCACGACAACCATGCCCTCTTGTTCACGACGACCATGCCCGCTCGTTCACGACGATCATGCCCCTTGTTCACGACAACCATGCCCGCTCGTTCACGACAACCATGCCCCCTTGTTCACGACAGCCATGCCCTCTTGTTCACGACAACCATGCCCCCTTGTTCACGACAACCATGCCCCCTTGTTTACGACAACCATGCCCTCTTGTTCACACACGACAACCATGCCCTCTTGTTCACGACAACCATGCCCCCTTGTTTACGACAACCATGCCCCCTTGTTTACGACAACCATGCCCTCATGTTCATGACGACCATGCCGTCCTGCTCCTGAGGCCTAATGTTATGTTCCGAAAGAAGGAGAAAAAGGCTCGAATTTTCCAGGTAATTACGATGGAAAGTTTCAAAACATGGCTAGGTTTAATTAGAAATCAGCCCTTAGCTGTTAACGGCATTGCTAACTTTGGAACCTTTTAGCAATAAACGACGCACGAGTTCCAGAGAGTATTCATGTTGTGGAATGATACCTCAGCATAATCTTACTGTTGCATCAGGTATCCTCAGTTGTTGGTGTAAATAATATCGAATAAAACGGTAGGTTTACCATTGAAACATTTGAAAATATTGCACGCAATGCCAATTGGGACAATTTCCAGCGTCCTTCAATAAACTGCTAAATAATGCACTAGAATACCAAGATACCGCATGACATGATAATCGTAGCTGAGAATATCCGTTACTAATAATGGTCAAAATGAATCACAAACAGTTATATCCGTTCTTGTTAAGTCTTTTTGAATTAAATATTTTGGTAAAGTAATCGCTATGTCTTATTTCTAAGTTTTTTTTTCTGGGAGTTGCCTCACCCTCACCTACGACACAGCCATTGGTCTACGTCACAATCGGGAGCTGACGACGCCAAGGGCGCACTGTAAGGGGGGTATAGTAGACGTGTCTCAGACTAGAGTCAACCATATGACTACTGCAGAACATGGAAACTCTTCCCACTGCTCACATTATTATATGAGTAGTTAGTATGTGCGATGTTGACGCGTTATTCTTCAGGTTACTAGTCTACTACAGATATACGAATTAATGTGGGTTATTTCGTAGAAGAAATTAACTTTTGCTTGCTCTACAGCTGTTTCTTTTTTCCAGAGGCCATCATTGATCTCATGTTTAAATCCACCAGTCTCACGAACTGACAAGAGATCTTGAAACGGACACTGACGAAGAAAAAATTACTTTTCGTCAATGTATAGGTGAAAAATCTCCTATTCATGCGCAATAATTAGAATAGGCTAATATGAACATTGGAACCCAACCTCACCACACGAAGTAAGAATAGGCTAACATGAACAGTGGAACCCACCCTCACCACACGAAGTAAGAATAGTCTATCATGAACAGTGGAACCCACCCTCACCACACGAAGTAAGAATAGGCTAACATGATCAGTGAAACCCACCCTCACCGCACGAAGTAAGAATAGGCTAACATGAACAGTGAAACCCACCCTCACCACACGAAGTAAGAATAGGCTAACATGAACAGTGAAACCCACCCTCACCACACGAAGTAAGAATAGGCTAACATGAACAGTGGAACCCACCCTCACCACACGAAGTAAGAATAGGCTAACATGAACAGTGAAACCTACCATCACCACACGAAGTAAGAATAGGCTAACATGAACAGTGGAACCCACCCTCACCACACGAAGTAAGAATAGGCTAACATGAACAGTGGAACCCACCCTCACCACACGAAGTAAGAATAGGCTAACATGAACAGTGGAACCCACCCTCACCAGACGAAGTAAGAATAGGCTAACATGAACAGTGGAACCCACCCTCATCACACGAAGTAAGAATAGGCTAACATGAACAGTGAAACCTACCCTCACCACACGAAGTAAGAATAGGCTAACATGAACAGTGAAACCCACCCTCACCAGACGAAGTAAGATTTATGGACAGTCGAGTGTCCTTCTATGAGTGTATTTAAATTTGCAGAAGATATCGTCAGGCTTATATCGACCATTTCAACTGCTATTCAAGAGTTGAATAATGCTGCTCCAGATTGTGTGGTCATCAAATTCCAGCCTGTCTTGAAAGTACGGAGAATGCATCAACAGAAATAATTTTTTCTATATGTCGGGCAGTACCTTTTTTCATAAGTAAACGCTACTTCGGAGTAAACGAAGTGGGAGAATTATACTGTAAACGCTACTTCGGAGTAAACGAAGTGGAAGAATTATACTGTAAACGCTACTTCGGAGTAAACGAAGTGGAAGTATTATACTGTAAACGCTACTTCGGAGTAAACGAAGTGGAAGAATTATACTGTAAACGCTACTTCGGACTAAACGAAGTGGAAGAATTATACTGTAAACGCTACTTCGGGGTAAACGAAGTGGAAAAATTATACTGTAAACGCTACTTCGGAGTAAACAAAGAGGAAGAATTATACTGTAAACGCTACTTCGGAGTAAACGAAGTGGAAGAATTATACTGTAAACGCTACTTCGGAGTAAACGAAGTGGAAGAATTACTGTAAACGCTACTTCGGAAAATTCTTCCACCGTTTCATTTTCAAATCGTACTGTACACACTACTATTTTGAACAGGCAGTCCTCATACACCTCCATGCAAGACCTCTCGGCCAATAAACCTATCGTTTATTGGCCAAGAGGTCTTGCACATCTCGGCCAATAAACGACATCTCGGCAATGGAACTGAAATGGCGATATTCGCATTGAAACAAACTGTTGAGTCTTACAGATGTAGAGACTCGCCTGTTTTACTGTGTTTTTAGACGCGAAGAAAGCTTTTGATAGAGTAAACCCCTGGACTTTGTTCAGAAAGTTAATTGAGAGAGGAGTTCCTCTTCATGTTTTGCACTTGCTTTTTTTGCTACAGGGAATATGAATTCTAAGTGCAATGAGGTAGTTCGAAATCGGCCACTTATCATTGTAAAAACGGACTTAGACAGGAAGGTCAAATATCGCCACTGTTGTATAACGCGTACACTGATGAGTTGAATTACCTTCTAAGTAGAGAAAACCAAGGGTGTCATGTCGCTGACTGCAGTGTTAACAATCTTAGTTGTGCAGATGATATGGTGTTGTTAGTACTGACTCTCTCAGCATTGCAAAAACTTCTTGATATCTGTAATAATTCTACTGAACCTCGTGATATTGTATATAATACTGTAAAAACTGTATGTATGCTAGTTAGATCGAAGGGTCCTAGTTACTACCTATCGACTGAGAAAAAACTTGGCGGTGTTGCACTGGCTTATGTGGATGAATTACAATATCTAGGGCACATCATCACAGCAGATTGCACTGATGACAAGGATTTTGCAAAGCAAACAAGGCGGCTAAATGCAGTTGGTAACATGCTGATACGAACATTCTCGTTTACACCAAGGGAAACTAAAATCCAGCTCTACAAATCATATTGTTACCCAATTTATTGTAAGATGTCTCCATTGTAGTACTATGCCCATGTTGGTTGTTAATGAAGCTTTTATTATTATTATTATTATTATTATTATAAATGTATCGTAGATGCCTTCCACATGCTCCTCCATGCAGGACATCTCTGCCTATAAATGTATCGTATATGCCTTCCACATGCTCCTCCATGCAGGACATCTCGGCCTATAAATGTATCGTATATGCCTTCCACATGCTCCTCCATGCAGGACATCTCGGCCTATAAATGTATCGTATATGCCTTCCACATGCTCCTCCATGCAGGACATCTCTGCCTATAAATGTATCGTATATGCCTTCCACATGCTCCTCCATGCAGGACATCACGGCCTATAAATGTATCGTATATGCCTTCCACATGCTCCTCCATGCAGGACATCTCTGCCTATAAAACCTATCGAATAGGCACTTCACAGACTCCTCCATGCGACACATTAAGTCAAGTTATCCAGCTGACAACACTAATCCTTTTAAATTCGAGTCAAGAACTTCATGCCTCATCAGAGGAACTTCGAGTGGTTGCACGGAAGCATGAAAATATTGATGTTGGAAATACGGTTTTCACAAAAATGCCACGATGTTCAAGCACAAGCACGAAGCAATGTTGTTTCGGCAAATACTCGTAAATTCAGCATTTCTAGAAATGCTGAAATTCCAAGATGCATTTTTCTAGAGACTTTTTGAAAATATTTCTGAGAGAAGTTTCGTGGAAAATCGCGGTAACAGCATTTCAGGACATCATTGCTATACTGAAAATCGGTTAAAGAAAGAAAACAGGATACACAGTGAAAAGGGTATTCCCTGATAAGTAGGCCCGGAAACGCTGGTCCTTCAAGAAACAATTGTGGAATAGCTTCCTGTACTCGGCCTTTCCAATAAGCAATTGAAGGCACAGCCCGCGCATCATCGTTCATAATGAAGCCGGCTGTTGTAGATGCTGTTCAATCCATACATGGCACCGTAGATACTGAGCAATAAATAAATCCCCGTAGATGCTGAGCGATCAATAAATGGCACCGTAGATGCTCAACTGCTGATTAATGTCATCGAAGACGCAGAGCAGGTGATAAATATCTCTTACTGAACCGGTGGTAAATGTCACCGCAGATGCAGAACCGGCGATAAATGGTTATCGCAGATGCAGAACCGGCGGTAAATGGTTATCGTAGATGCAGAACCGGTGGTAAATGTCACGGTAGATGCAGAACCGGTGTTACATGTCACCACCGATGCAGAGCCGGTGGTAAATGGTTACCGTAGATGCAGAACTGGTGGTAAATGTCACCGTAGATACAGGACCGGTGGTAAATGTCACCGTAGATGCAGCACCGGTGGTAAATGTCACCGTAGATGCAAAACTGGTGGTAAATGTCACCGTAGATGCAGCACCGATGGAAAATGTTACCGTAGATGCAGAACCGGTGGTAAATGTTTACTTTCCATTCGCCCGTGTACGTCGCTTCAACCGTACAATTCGAAATTAGCCTGCAAATGTCCTAATTAGCAATCAAGGGAGCCTTTGTGGCTATTGAATCACAGCCTTGCAATCACCACGAAGAGGATGCAATCATCCTTCGTCGGGTCAATTAATAACAGGGAACACTGCCATTCCTAATGAAAATAGAAGACCTCTATTATTATATCCTCTTTGATTCAAGGAGTCAGTTGAAAAACATAATTATTCAATCGTCCACATTACTATACTAAGATTCGGTATGATTGACATTTATGTATGGCTCTGTGCCATTTATGTATGGCTCTGTGCCATGTATGTATGGCTGTGTGCCAGTTATGTATGGCTCTGTGCCATTTATTCATGGCACTGTGCTATTTATGTACGGCTCTATGCGATTTATGTCCGGCTCTGTGCCATTTATGCATGGCTCTGTGCGCTTCATGTATGGCTCTTTAGTCCAACCGTCACCATTTTCATCTCTGAAAATGTCTGATATTTTGTGTTCTAACTCGCTTTGTCAACAGAGCGCTGAAACACTAATAAATTATTCATCCAAATGAAAGCCAAATTTATTGACATTTTAAAAGTCTTTCCTAAACAGTTGAACCGTTCTCCTATGAAGTATGGAATTCTATAACACAATGAAATTAGGAAAGTGCCCATTTGATTTGAATACCTGATAATTACAAAACATGTTGAACATCTATAATAATCTTGCTCAATTTCAATGTTTTTTTTACGATTCTGATCAATATCTCCATGGCTTTGCGAGGCAACATTTTACCATTGATTCCACAGGCAATGAAAACACATTTTTTGATGTCACACCATCAGCAACCATTATCGAAAAGCATGTCTCTTGT
>SDVV010044584.1:0-10142 GCA_016164225.1 Gammarus roeselii
GAGAATGATAGAGCGGAGGAAAAGCAGCAAACACCAGCAGGAGATATGGAGGAGCATCCTGCAGGGTTAGAAGAGGGTGATAGAGCGGAGGAAAAGCAGCAAACACCAGCAGGAGATATGGAGGAGCATCCTGCCGGGTTAGAAGAGGGTGATAGAGCGGAGGAAAAGCAGCAAACACCAACAATAGATATGGAGGAGCATCCTGCCATGTTAGACGAGGGTGATAGAGCGGAGGAAAAGCAGCAAACACCAGCAATAGATATGGAGGAGGATCCTGCCGGGTTAGACGAGGGTGATAGAGCGGAGGAAAAGCAGCAAACACCAGCAATAGATATGAAGGAGCATCCTGCATGGGTTAAAAGAGGGTGATAGAGCGGAGGAAAGGCAGCAAACCCCGATAGGAGCTATGGAGGAGAATTTTGTCGGGTTAGGAGAGGGTGTGAGAGCGGAGCAGAGGCAGCAAACACCGACAGGAGCTATGGAGGAGAATCCTGTCGGGTTAAGAGAGGGTATTAGAGGGGAAAAGAGGCAGCAAATACCGACAGGAGCTAAGGAAGAGCATCCAATCGGGGTAAGAGAGGGTGTTAGAACCGAAGAGAGGCATCAAACCCCAACAGGAGCTTAGGAGGAGTACCTTGTCGGGTTAGAAGAGGAACTTGATGTCGTCTTAAGGAGGAGCAGACAGGCAGCACCGCGAAAGTTATTGGAGCACCGCCGTGTTGGTGCAAAGATCGAAGAGCCGCTCTGTGTAGTTTTGTATCCGTCGAGTGAATGCCCCGGAACCAGAAATGACACTGGGAGGTTTGGAGCCCTGATGAAAGACGCCATCCGGTGTACCGAGATGATTTATATAATCCCAGATGCTCCCAGCTCTCTGATGAAGGACGCCATCCGGTGTACTGAGATGATTTATATGATCCCAGATGCTCCCAGCTCTCTGATGAAGGACGTCATCCGGTGTACTGAGATGATTTATATGATCCCAGATGCTCCCACCTCTCTGATGAAGGGCGCCATCCGGTGTGCTGAGATGATTTATATGATCCCAGATGCTCCCAGCTCTCTGATGAAGGACGCCATCCGGTGTACTGAGATGATTTAGATGAAAAATACAGATGGGAGATGCCCGACTGATGTTCGCCCGAATGATAGCCGATAAAAAACTGGTCTTGATAGCGGAACTGCATAGCAGGAGAAAGCGAACGGAAATAAAGGAACACGCTCGTAAAGGTTTGAGGAAATCATACTCGATGAAAAAGAAATAGGAGGATTTATGTTTAGATATTTCACTGCATGTATGATCACATAATATTGTCAACGCCGGAATTTAGATGAACTACAATTGGACAAACTTAACAGTACAAGATAATGATCGATTCAAAGACATCCTGAGCAAATAACGGCATCAACAGGAAATGACGGGTTAGTGATCGAGAGTAACGTGGTCGAGCGATTTCAAAATTCAAGGGCTGGCGACCGAAACTTGGAGACAAATGTGTTACATCAGACATAGCAAATAGTGGACCTATTAGAATTTTGCTTTATGCATGAGGAAGTTGCGTCAAAACTCACTGGAATTTCAATAGCATATCTACAAACATGCATGAAGAAGCTAATGTAAAAGTTCCATGAAGATTGATGAGGATATCAAGTAGTACATCAACTACTTCTTTTATTGGGCGGTTTACTTACAAATTTATAGCTGTATCCCTAGCATTTAAATGTATAATAATGTTCAACGATTGATCAGTTATTGAACAGAATACTTTACGTGGATGAAACATCGATTCAACAACATAAAAACTGCAGGAGAATAACAGCAATAACAACGACACGTCACGGCCTGTGTCCCTTCTTCGAGCCATTGCAGTTTTTATTGGAAACGAGACTTTTATTAAATATTTCATTATTGTATCCCAGTAAATAAATGTGTATTCCCACATCAACGAATCAAAGTATACTTCCAAGTCACAAGAACTTCTAACTATGTTCACGCTATTCTATAGATTGGAATTTGGGAGATGTGGTATGCCATGCTACAATATCTAAGGTGGAAACTTGATGTAAATAGCATATTAGAAACATTACGGTGGTTTAGAGGGTGAGAAACTAGGAAGAAACCGCTGGTTTAATCACAAAGCCCGAAAACAACGCTTCTACCAATAGACCATAAAAAATCACTGTATATTCGTGTCATTGAGGTTTTACAAATCATTTATTTTAATTGTTCAGCAAATTTTGCCGTAACCAAATTTATCGCACCTCCCCTTCCATCATCGCCACTAATCACGCCTCCCCTTCCATCGTCGCAAATAATCCCCACTAATCGCCCCTCCCATTCCATCGTTGCTAATAATCACCCCTAATCGCCCCTCCCCTTCCACCGTCGCTTATAATCCCAACTTATCGCCCCTCAATTTCAATCATCGCTAATAATCACCACTAATCGCCCCTCCCCTTCCATCGCTGCTAATAATAACCCCTTATCGCCCCTCCCCTTCCACCGTCGCTTATAATCAACACTAATCGCCCCTCCCCTTCAATCATCGCTAATAATCACCACTAATCGCCCCTCCCCTTCCATCGCTGCTAATAATAACCCCTTATCGCCCCTCCCCTTCCACCGTCGCTTATAATCAACACTAATCGCACCTCCCCTTCCATCGTCGCTAATAATAACCCCTGATCGCACCTCCTCTTCCACCGTCGCTAATAATCACTATTGACAACATTCCAAAATGAAGATTTTTCTCCCCTGAACAGAGAACCCCCCCCCCCATCGGCGGTAATTAGCAGGAGGCATGCAAAGCAGGCCTGCCTGAAACACTGCATCACCCCCCAGTGCGTCCTCTGTAAAGAGAAGCGCCAACAGAGCAGACGGGAAGCAGGGCGCTGATTTCTGCTGCACCGGCCTATAGGATTTTGTGACAGAAGCAGAAGCCGAGACGTTAGGAGTAGAAGCAGCAGCCGAGACATCAGCAACTGATTGAGTAGCTTTAGCAACAACCTTTTGTCGCTTCATCAGAAACAAAATCAATTGTATAAGCAGAAACATCAGCAGCAACGTTTACAACATCAGCATCAACATTAACAACAGCATCAAGATAAATATTAACAGAAACATCAGCCGCAACGTAAACGTCAACATTTACATTGAATTCAACAACAATGCCAGCAACAACTTTAACAAAAACAGCAATAGCAACGTTGACAACAGCATGAGGAATATTATCAGCAACATCAGAGGCATCTCAATCGACTGCCATATTACCGGTATCATCGACAGCAGCCAGACAGGCCTACTTCTACTAACATCAATGAACAAGCGAGAGTCTGACGCAACCGAGCCCAGTTCATAGACGTGAAGGCTGTCGCTAAATGAAGACTCAGGAAAAAGACAAGCGAGATTCGTTGAAAAAGATGTCATTGAAAGGGGATGATGAGGGACTCCAAATGAGAGGCTCCTGCCTGATTTAAATGTGCACCCTTTTCTGCTCGACCAATGGAAGCCTGATGAAATGAGTTTGATTGACGTATCTATAAAGACCGGATGTCGGTAAATTGACGTCTATATACAGACATGATGCGGAACATTGACGTCTCTTCGCAGACAATGTCGTTGCACTGGGGACGCAATCCGGTAGATTACAGGCAGAGAGCCGTACAAAACCTTTGCAAGGGTATTAGCAGGTTTTTTAAAGAACGGCGTTTGAGAGTTCAAAGAGACGAGAAATTACTCAAAATACCTTCAGGTTTTGAGATTTATCAGATTTATTTCTCCATTTTATGAGTTTTATTGCTAATACTCGCTTTGCAACGGCTATACGACACGTTTCATGTTCTATGTTTTAATTTTTACGAGACTACAGCAATTTGTTGTCCGAATACGTCTCTTGTATGGAATGGAAACAAGTTAATTAGATTGAGGGGTCCAACTTCACCGAAGCTCTGCAACGAATTTCTCGCCCTACTTCAGGTAAATGAATTCCAGAGCACACGAGTATTCAAATATTTATGCGTTTTTTCTCTCTTTAGTTTAGTCATTAAAAGAGACTGTCAAAGAAACGACACGCTTTTTTCATCCAAAATCTCATCTGGTGTTCGGACACAATTATAACAGTGCTCAGACGCGTTACCTATTAAAGGAAGCAAAGAGCCAACAGGAAGCAAAGAGCCAACAGGAAGCAAAGAGCCAACAGGAAACAAAGAGCCAACAGGAAACAAAGAGCCAACAAGAAGCAAAGAGCCCACAAGAAGCAAAGAGCCAACAGGAAGCAAAGAGCCAACAGGAAGCAAAGAGCCAACAGGAAGCAAAGAGCCAACAGGAAACAAAGAGCCAACAGGAAACAAAGAGCCAACAGGAAACAAAGAGCCAACAGGAAACAAAGAGCCAAGAGGAAACAAAGAGCCAACAAGAAGCAAAGAGCCCACAAGAAGCAAAGAGCCCACAAGAAGCAAAGAGCAAACTTCAGAAACCATGCATAAAACTAAGTCGCCAGGGGAATATTACGTTTGGGACAATGTCAATAAAACATCGAACACGTTAAACCATTTTTCATTGGATTGATTTACTTTGGGCCTCTTTGTTTTGCATTGGAATCTTCGAATTGCGCGAAACAAAATCACGGGCCGGGGCCAAAACTAGCTATGCTTTCAGTTTTTGATGGGCAAAATTATAAGAGTTAGCAAACACGATTAAACTACATAATAAAATGCCAATGTATGTTAGTAGAGTCATGGTGTATAGCAGTTTACCTTACCACATTGCTGTCAAGGGTTAGGCTATGGGCAGGTGCAGGACTGCTTCCTGGGGTCACACCTCTAACGTGACATACCACATAGCGGTCAAGGGTTAGGTTATGGGCGGGTGCATGACTGCTTCCTGTGGTCACACCTCTAACGTGACCTACCACATTGCGGTCAAGGGTTAGGCTATGGGCAGGTGCATGACTGCTTCCTCTGGTCACACCTCTAACGTGACATGCCACATTGCGGTCAAGGGTTAGGTTATGGGCAGGTGCATGACTGCTTCCTGTGGTCACACCTCTAGCGTGCCATACCACATTGCGATCAAGGGTTAGGTTATGGGGCAGGTGCATGACTGCTTCCTGTGGTCACACCTCTAACGTGACATACCACATTGCGGTCAAGGGTTAGGTTATGGGCAGGTGCATGACTGTTTCCTTTGGTCACACCTCTAGCGTGACATACCACATTACGATCAAGGGTTAGGTTATGGGCAGATGCATGACTGCTTCCTGTGGTCACACCTCCAGCGTGACACACTTGGAAATGAAATACATTTAAATAAGAAGAACGTCGTTTTTCGATCGTTGTTGTTGGACAGCTCATCAGAAACATCAAAAAGGTCGTGACGCGATTATTGTGGTTTTGGCCTTATATTGTTTAGGCTTAACTAAGCTAACACATTATCTCGCATAATTCCAGTAGTATGCAATCTATGAACCACAACGTACCATTCATTGAATATCGGTTTCATGCAATTTTTAACATCGGTATTTACGGAATACTATATTATACTGCTAACACTTCAGGAAGTGTAATAGCCTGCAGATAAACAACTAATGTTAAAAAATACTATAATTGTTCGCTTTTACGGCAATAAAAGTAGCTACCCGTCTTTGCTAGAGGTCAGGTCAGTCCCAAAGAGGAATGTCGGGTAGTCCTGACGATACACTGGCCGGGGCTGTGAGTACCTGAAAGGAGATAAGGAAATTTCATCAGTATCACCCTCACAAGCTATGCACGAAGTAGTGATCATCAAAGAGAAAAATGAAAGTGGGCAATGATTCAACACCATTTTTTACCCACAGATATTCCGACAAAAAAACTCTGTTCGAATAAAGAATTGATTATGTAATGAAATGGTTGTGTATGGTCACAGCAACGTCGACTGAACGTTAAATCGCTGTCTATTTAAAAATAAAAAGTAACACGAAATTAATCAAATAATTATTGAGTCGAATTTCTTTGCTTGGTTTGAAATGAAATAATCAGTGTTGGCTGAAACCAAAATTTCAACAGATATCAGGGCAAATGAAGGCAGCACAAATGAGAAAGATTCCTTTGGAGCCAAGAAATGAACATTTCAAACAAAGCACATTCAATAAATCGAACTTAATCTCCAAATGCAGTTTCAATTGCTTGTCAAGCTACCTAAAATGTCCTTTCCATCATGGTCAAGTCGCCGAGAAGGACACGAGCGATGAAAGACCAAAGTAGGGGATCATATTTTATTCTGACGTTCCGGTTTTGATACTTTAACCATCTTCAGAGTAGCAGGTCTGGAAGGGGAATATAAAAAAAGTCTAATACAAATGAGAAAAAAATGTGTTAAATTCAAATAAATCACGGGTTGAATATCACCCATCTAAATGTAAAAAGTTTGTTATGGGTTGCTATTTAACATTAACGAAAGGATTCGATTGTCTAATTGCGATTGCTTACGCTATTCTCAGTCCCAAACGACAAGAAAAGGTATTCATGATCAAGAAACAGTCAGTTATGATATTGGGGGTGATGTTCAGTGAACTGCCGGTGGCTGCTGCTATTGCTGTTGTGGTGTTGCTTGCTTCTAGTCTCTCTCTCTGTCATGCGAGGCATTGCAGCCATACACTGGTCACGTGTAGTGGTACACCACCTGAGTCTACCCGCGCTCATTTTTCGAGGAGTGTCTCTGAACAAATAAGGCTTGTAATTTCCAGTTGATGAAAGAATTGTTCTGGTCCTCAGACGGCTTGAAAGGATCTCGTTGATTGATTCTCAGCAATTTTTGATCCTGCTTGATGGTCGAGAGTTGATAACTCAAATGCAATTTATTTCTGAACTATTAATAGAATTTCCACTGCAGTTAGCATGGTACTCATTCAAGATATGTTTGGCAATGCTTTCGATTACTGTTCGAGGACTCCAGGATAGTCGCAGTTGGCGAAGGATTGTCTGAGTCTACTTCAAAATGAAAAGACACCCAATTTGATGAATATTTGAGTATTCTTGTAGCAAATGTTTATGCAATATAATTCTTGTAATTTAGGGCTAAGCAGGAGCGGAAGTATGAGTTAAATGTAGATCTGAGTTACGCTGAAGTCGAATTTTGAAGCAGTCAAGCAGACAATTATTTACAAGATTTCGATGATATCGTCAATAAATCATCCATAGAATTTAAGTTTAAAAGTATTATTTTTATTCAAATCACTATTTTGAACATAAAGGCGTGAAAGCCTGCTGAAGAAGGCCCTAAGAGGTGAGTTCATGCTACGGTGTAAAGGAGGCAGTTAAGTAAAACGACAATGGAATCAACACGCGTACAGGGGTATAATCGATTCAGAATTATTCACGAACAAATAACCCTTATTTCATGCTCTTCCTCTCCTGATCACTCCGCCCATTCCATTCACCCTCTCCCGTCTCTCATCTGACCATCGGAAACCCTCCTATTTTTTTCTCTTCATCTTTCCCAGCCCCCTATTCGCCCACACTACTTCTATCTCTTTGTCATCCTGCCCACCATCTCAAACCTTTCTTTCACTCTCTCTTGTTCTCCCGTTCCCCCCAATTCATTCACCCACTCATGTTCTCTTCATCCCAATCCTTCCCCTTCCCATCACCATCCCCCCCCCTCACCCACCTAACAAGGCGTACTGCAATATCCGTCGATTTACGACGACGCACACCAATAAATCTGGCGCAACCGACCGATTTCATACAATTCTGCCTCTACGCTATGGGCAGGCCTGATGGGTGTAGGTGCGGCGGACACGGGTGAGGGTAATGTTAACAGAGCAGTCATGGGGATTAATGGATTATACTCTGACTTGTGTCACAGCGATGTCGATCAAAGTAAAAGTTTGATTGACACCGCCGTGTCGATC
Source organism: Gammarus roeselii (assembly GCA_016164225.1). Lineage (NCBI taxonomy): Eukaryota > Metazoa > Arthropoda > Malacostraca > Amphipoda > Gammaridae > Gammarus > Gammarus roeselii. Next base: position 7,893 of record SDVV010044584.1, read on the forward strand.
AGTTCTAATCAATTAATTGGTAATTCGACGCTGGAAGTGCACATGCCGCAGGTTCCGTTGACTGACTTAATTTTCACACGAGCCGTTTCTTCATCAGCTGGCAACGAGTTGTCGCCACAAACGAGCACACTTTGTGCGTCGACAGATCATTTTTAGTTTTTTACTATAACTCAATAGGTACTGTAATACACGGCTCATCACTCGCTGCGGAAGTCAGTTTGATAAAGTGTGAGATACTCGGCAGAGTGGTACCGACAGTGTGGTGTGAGATACTCGGCAGAGTGGTACCGACAGTGTGGTGTGAGATACTCGGCAGAGTGGTACCGACAGTGTGGTGCGGGATACTCGGCAGAGTGGTACCGACAGCGTGGTGTGAGATACTCGGCAGAGTGGTACCGACAGTGTGGTGCGGGATACTCGGCAGAGTGGTACCGACAGTGTGGTGTGAGATACTCGGCAGAGTGGTACCGACAGTGTGGTGCGGGATACTCGGCAGAGTGGTACCGACAGTGTGGTGCGAGATACTCGGCAGAGTGGTACCGACAGTGTGGTGCGAGATACTCGGCAGAGTGGTACCGACAGTGTGGTGCGAGATACTCGGCAGAGTGGTACCGACAGTGTGGTGCGAGATACTCGGCAGAGTGGTACTGACAGTGTGGTTTGAAGACCGCGTAGCAAGAAATTCCGAGAAGTATCTCAATCTCCTTATGAATAAATTGTGGTTAGCTGTTAGGTCGAAGGATTTCTACTATCATCAACAAGATGGGGCACCTGCTCACTGCTTCAACAAGTGTCTTGCATTTTAATCCGGCAAACTCCGGAGCGAAAAACCAGCTGCTGAACGAACAATCATGACCCGCTCATGTGGTCCTGACCTCAGCCCCGCTCGACAAGTGGTTCTGGGATGAGATGCAATCCATAGTCCACGAACGCAACGACAATTGATATCTGAATAAAATGCTGCACAAAGCCGCGACAGAATTGGTCACGGACAAAAACAGACGTGCAGTCGTAGGAATCATCCAAAGGGTTCAGATCTGCGCTCATAGGAATCCATCACAATTCGAAACTTGAGGAACACCCTGAATAGTGACTGGGTTTGAAATAATGATCAGGTGATACAAGACAGAGTCAATTATTTCAGGCCTAAATTAAAAGAACAATTGTTTCAGGGCGTGCTTGAGTTATTTTCCACTGATAATCCCCCTCCACAAGAACTTCGTTATCGCCTTACTGACAATTGGCATTATTTCCTCTAATGCAAATGCTTGAACTGATCTGTGCACATTCAAGCTATGAAAGAGTACCTTGCCCAGTCAATTAATTGATTTTGTGACGTAATGACGTGTTCATTAAAGTAATAGCTTGTATGGACATGTTTGGATAAAGGTCAACATAATTGTTGCCAACAGATTAATGCACACGAACAAGCTATTATTTGTCATGTCCTATTTTTCAACATTACCTCAAAGTCTCTACTTTTATAACCAGGAACATGCGTCAATGAAAATCACTGCAAACCCACGTGGTGGTGGTGAAAGAACGGAATATATTTAGGAGCAAAATAGAAGTTATTGACAAAAAAACAAATCAGTTATCATTGAAATGGTGCAATTGTTTACTTGAAGTTTTTATTTCTACAGATAACCTTTGATTTACATGCACTGGCATTCGTTTTTTACTAAATAATTCTAACACATGTGCTTGAATGATCTGCTTAATAACCAAACAAAAAGTGCGCACCAGTATTTTTTTCTCGTACATGACACGCCATATATTTACTAGTCGGCATCTGATGCTCAGTGCCATGTCTACACAACGGTACACCACATGCATTCTGTATAAGACATGCCTCCAAGTCAGTGCTCGTACGCTCGAACACAACACACATTCTATTTTCTGTACAAACATGGCCTTAAAATCAGTGTCATGGTCGTATGCTCGCTCACGACACCCATTCAATGCAAGACACGCCCTCTAAAGCAGTGCCATGGCCGTATACTCACTCACGACACCCATTCAATTCAAGACACGCCCTCTAAAGCAGTGCCATGGCCGTATGCTCGCTCACGACACCCATTCAAGGCAAGCCACGCCCTCTAAAGCAGTGCCATGGCCGTATGCTCGCTCACGACACCCATTCAATGCAAGACACGCCCTCTAAAGCAGTGCCATGGCCGTATGCTCGCTCACGACACCCATTCAATGCAAAACACGCCATCTAAAGCAGTGCCATGGCCGTATGCTCGC
>SDVV010044585.1:0-10142 GCA_016164225.1 Gammarus roeselii
GGCACAGTGAGGACCCTACGCCGCATCAGCCTCGGCGATCACTGCTATTAAGAGGACTCCTAGCGTTGGACGTGAAGGACAATCTGCGGCACAGTGAGGACCCTACGCCCCATCAGCCACAGCGATCACTGCTATGAAGAGGACTTCTAGCGCTGGGCGTGAAGGACAATCTGCGGCACAGTGAGGACCCTACGCCCCATCAGCCTCAGCGATCACTGCTATTAAGAGGACTCCTAGCGCAAGTCGTGAAGTAGGACAAGCTGCGGCACAGTGAAGACCCCCACGCCTCATCAGCCTCAGCGATACCTGCTATTAAGAGGACTCCTAGCGCTGGACGTGAAGGAGGACAATCTGCGGCCCAGTGAGGACCCTACGCCCCATCAGCCTCAGCGATCACTGCTATTAAAGGGGCTCCTAGCGCTGGACGTGAAGGACAATCTGCGGCACAGTGAGGACCCTACGTCCCATCAGCCTCAACGATCACTGCTATAAAGAGGACTCCTAGCGCTGGACGTGAAAAACAATCTGCGGCACAGTGAGGACCCTACGCCCTATCAGCCACAGCGATCACTGCTATTAAGAGGACTCTTAGCGCTGGACTTGAAAGACAATCTGCGGCACAGTGAGGACCCTACGCCGCATCAGCCTCGGCGATCACTGCTATTAAGAGGACTCCTAGCGTTGTACGTGAAGGACAATCTGTGGCACAGTGAGGACCCTGCGCACCATCAGCCTCAGCGATCACTGCTATTAAGAGGACTCCTAGCGCTGGACGTAAAGGACAATCTGCGGCAAAGTGAGAACCCTACTCCCCATCAGCCTCGGCGATCACTGCTATTAGGAGGACTCTTAGCGTTGGACGTGAAGGACAATCTGCGGCACAGTTAGGACCTTGCACCCTATCAGCCTCAGCGATCACTGCTATTCCGAGGACTCCTAGCACTGGACGTAGAGGTCAAATTGCGGCACAGTGAGGACCCTACGCTTCATCAGCCTCAGTGATCACTGCTATTAAAAGGACTCCTAGCGCTGGGCGTGAAGGACAATCTGCGGCACAGTGAGGACCCTACGCCCAACAGCCTCAGCGATCACTGCATTAAGAGGACTCCTAGCGCTAGTCGTGAAGTAGGACAAGCTGCGGCACAGTGAGGACCCCCACGCCTCATCAGCCTCAGCGATACCTGCTATTAAGAGGACTCCTAGCGCTGGACTTGAAGGACAATCTGCGGCACAGTGAGGACCCTACGCCGCATCAGCCTCGGCGGTCACTGCTATTAAGAGGACTCCTAGCGTTGGACATGAAGGACAATCTGCGGCACAGTGAGGACCCTACGCCCCATCAGCCACAGCGATCACTGCTATTAAGAGGACTTCTAGCGCTGGGCGTGAAGGACAATCTGCGGCACAGTGAGGACCCTACGCCCCATCAGCCTCAGCGATCACTGCTATTAAGAGGACTCCTAGCGCTAGTCGTGAAGTAGGACAAGCTGCGGCACAGTGAGGACCCCCACGCCTCATCAGCTTCAGCGATACCTGCTATTAAGAGGACTCCTAGCGCTGGACATGAAGGAGGACAATCTGCGGCACAGTGAGGACCCTACGCTCCATCAGCCTCAGCGATCACTGCTATCAAAAGGGCTCCTAGCGCTGGACGTGAAGGACAATCTGCGGCACAGTGAGGACCCTACGTCCCATCAGCCTCAACGATCACTGCTATAAAGAGGACTCCTAGCACTGGACGTGAAAAACAATCTGCGGCACAGTGAGGACCCTACGCCCCATCAGCCACAGCGATCACTGCTATTAAGAGGACTCCTAGCGCTGGACTTGAAGGACAATCTGTGGCACAGGGAAGACTCTACGCCTCATCAGCCTCAGCGATCACTGCTATCAAAAGGACTCCTAGCGCTGGACGTGAAAAACAATCTGCGGCACAGTGAGGACCCTACGCCCCATCAGTCTCAGCGATCACTTCTATTAAGAGGACTCCTAGCGTTGGACGTGAAAGAGGACAATTTGCGGCAATGGGAGGATCCTACGTCCTATCAGCCTCAGCGATCACTGCTATGAAGAGGACCCCTAGCGCTGGACGTGAAGGAGGACAATCTGCGGCACAGTAAGGACCCTACGCCCCATCAGCCTCAGCGATCATTGCTATTCAGGTCAATGACAAATCTTGGCCACCATCGCCTCTTCGAATATGTACCAGACATCATATCACTAGTAAATCAATGTCAAAGCATCTTCGTACATGAATCAGTCATCATATCACTAGTAAATTAATGTCAAATTTCAATTTTGTATCAGAATTCAACAACACCGGTCACTTGACCGCAACAGTGACCGCTACAGTGACCGTTGCTTGCGGCAATTTTTAGTTTTTCACCAAACGCGCCGTAATAATTACCCATAGACAGTTACCTACGTGATGGAGGCGGCTAAAAAAATCCTAGAGTAGCCCTCAAAGGCTTCCTTTCCCCACTCCCGCTGGGTGTGGAGACAGAGGAGATGGATGCTGGTGTCAGGGCCTGCCATACCATGGATGGTGGTGTCAGGGCCTGCCATACCATGGATGGTGGTGTCAGGGCCTGTCATACCATGGATGGTGGAGTCAGGGCCTGCCATACCAAGGATGGTGGTGTCAAGGCCTGCCATACCAAGATGGTGGTGTCAGGGCCTGATATACCAAGGATGGTGGTGTCAGGGTCTGCCATACTAAGGATGGTGGTGTCAGGGCCTGCCATACTAAAAATGGGGGTGTCAGAGCCTGCCATACCATGGATGGTGGTGTCAGGGCCTGCCATACCAAAGATGGTGGTGTCAGGGCCCTTTCATATTAATGATGGTGGTGTCAGGGACTGCCATACCAATGATAGAGGTGTCAGGGCCTACCACACCAAGGATGGTGGTGTCAGGGCCTGCCATACCAAGGATGGTGGTGTCAGGGCCTGCCATACCAAGGATGGTGGTGTCAGGGCATGCCATACCAAGGATGGTGGTGTCAGGGCCTGCCATACCATGGATTGTAATGGCAGGGCCTGCCATACCAAGGATGGTGGTGTCAGGGTCTGCCATACCAAGGATGGTGGTGTCAGAGCCTGCCATATCAAGGATGGTGGTGTCAGGGCCTGCCATACCAAGGATGTTGATGTCAGGGCCTGCCATGCCAAGGATGGTGGTATCAGGGCCTGCTGTACCAAGGATGGTGGTGTCAAGGCCTGTCATACCAAGGATGGTGGTGTCAGGGCTTGCCATACCAAGGATGGTGGTGTCAGAGCCTGTCATACCATAGATGGTGGTGTGAGGGCCTGCCATACCAAGGATGGTGGTGTCAGGGCCTGCCATACCTAGGATGGTGGTGTCAGGGCCAGCCATACCTAGGATGGTGGTGTCAGGGCCTGCTATACCTAGGATGGTGGTGTCAGGGCCTGCTATACCAAGGATGGTGGTGTCAAGGACTGCCATACCAAGGATGGTGGTGTCAGAGCCTGCCATATCAAGGATGGTGGTGTCAGGGCCTGCCATACCAAGGATGGTGGTGTCAGGGCCTACCATACCAATGATACTGCAGTTGTGAATGCTTAGAACAATTACATGAAGGTTTCTTCGTGGGATACCTTCTTATTCGTTGTATACTGTGTAAATAAATTGGATATAGAATAAATACTGCCAATCCTGACGCCATTGAAGTTATTGTAGATCATAATCATATATTATTTGCTGCTGGTATTATAGTGCTTGTATTTTTGATATAATATTAGTTCGGATGCAATACATTAAGTTGTAAAGATCACTGTATGGTTGACTGGAAGATTTAATACAAATAGTGAGTGACAGTCGAGCGATGAAGTATGTATGGGTACGCTCTAACAATATTATGCGTGTTATCTTCTCGTTGGGTCATAAAATCTTGCTCCCTACCAACGTTACACCCAGCAGTGTTGTATACGACCTTATTGTTGTGCGCTCATACGCTGTAAATATCCTCAGCATACAACAAAATATCTCATGGATCATATGTCCCTACGTACATAATTTAATTTGACTATAGAAATATTGTTAAAGGGATTCCTAACACTAAATTCATGACGGATTAGTCTGCACATTCACTAGCTGTTGAAAATGCTGATAAGTTATGAAATATTGTCGATGCAAATTGGCAGAGAATAATTCTCCATCATTGATCGTGCCTAAATGAATGTCCCATAATAGGGCATCAAAATAGGCCCACAAATAGTATGTATTGATCGCGTAGCACAGTGTGATGCCACAACAATGGATCATGCCCGTTAGAGCATTCAGAGGTGTACAGTCGTGTAAGATTTATTTTTTCAAACTGACGGGTGAGTTTTCAGCAATAATTATAATGAAATTAAATGTACTTGCCTCTCATTATTAATTATTCAGTGACCCATCGTGATGCTTCTTTAAATGAGTTATTTACCTTGTCTCGACGATTTCCTCCCATTCAAATAGGTATGTTTCAATTGATATAAATTAAATTTATTCTATAGAAATTTTATGGAACCGTCCAAATTGAAAAGAATACTGGCGCATCTGCCCAATGGTTTAGGCGAAGATAAAAGTTTGTTCATAATATTTGTAGATCGTGGTATAATTAGATGACTATTCTACACGACAGACAATTGCTTATGATACGCATATATTATTACCTAATGTACGTTCTAATTCGTAGTACACACCAACAGGTGTGAGGGAACATTCTGTGTTATCATTTATTGCTCTCACTGCAGTAACGTGCGTGTTGGCGGCCGCCCCTAGCCGGGCCGACGGGGAGGAGGATTCCCCCGTTCTTCAGGGTAGTCATTGATGGAGGGGCGAGGGGCTAGGCAACAAACGATGCCCGGGGTGCGAGGGGCTAGGCAACAAACGATGCCCGGGGTGGGGAAGATTGGGCACCGTGCCCCAACAAAGGAAGACGAAGGGGAGTGCGGAACATCTTTTATGGGTCATAATGGGATATATGATTTAAATGGAAATAAATGGTTTGCTCTCGTCCCCCGTGCGTAAGAAGGTAACGGAACTCAAGTCTCTTTACGGTGTTTACTGTCACTGCAGGATACTCAGGGGGACTATTGCCGCAGTGAATGTGAGTATTTATGAACACAGCACAGCTATATCGATGAATTTATTGACAAAATGCATGATATTCACTTTGATCGGCAGTTGCTCAATCTCATTGCTATCAGCTTATAACAACACCCATCTGTTATAAGCCAGGAATTGTTCAGTTGATCAATTAATCAACTGCAAGATATGCTCCCCACTCAGATGGCCTCACGGCCACATGAATTACACTTGTTATTGCTGACTGAGGACACCTACTGAGCGTGTTGGCGCTACATGTCTGAAAGGCAACAAAGGCATGAACACAGGACCAGGAACAACCGAGTGAGTCTACGGTATATGGGACGAGCGTTTCGTAATAAACTGCTTTACGGCGGAGGTGCTACAAAGTATGTACAGCTTCATCAAATTCGACGTTACGAGACCACAGGTCAAAACCCGATCACACCCATTCGAATTTGTTTCACATTCTCAATCTTTAGGTACCTAGTTTGTATTTAGCCTGAGAAAATTCACCATTGGCAATTATTGAAGTACTGCAGTACCCTGGAGACTCAAGATTACACTTCACTGCAACAGTATGATTGCAGTTCACTGGAACTTCATGATTGCAGTTCACTGGAACTTCATGATTGCAGTTCACTGGAACTTCATGATTGCAGTTCACTGGAACTTCATGATTGCAGTTCACTGGAACTTCTTGATTGCAGTTCACTGGAACTTCTTGATTGCAGTTCACTGGAACTTCATGATTGCAGTTCACTGGAACTTCTTGATTGCAGTTCACTGGAACTTCATGATTGCCGTTCACTAGAACTTCATGATTGCAGCTCACTGGAACTTCGTGATTGCAGTTCACTGGAACTTCTTGATTGCAGTTCACTGGAACTTCATGATTGCAGTTCACTGGAACTTCATGATTGCAGTTCACTGGAACTTCATGATTGCAGTTCACTGGAACTTCATGATTGCAGTTCACTGGAACTTCATGATTGCAGTTCACTGGAACTTCTTGATTGCAGTTCACTGGAACTTCATGATTGCAGTTCACTGGAACTTCATGATTGCAGTTCACTGGAATTTCATGATTGCGAAACACGGTAAACTTATTTTCGACGTGTACTGGCAACTCACGATTGCAGTACACTGGAATTTTATTAATGCTTTACACTGGAACTTTACGATTGTAATACACTGGAAATTATTAATGCTTTACAATGGAACTTCGTGGTTGCAATTTACAGAAACTTTGTGATTGCAATACACTGTAACTTCATGATTGTACTACAGTGGAACTTCATGATCGTATTACAGTGAAATTTTAAGATTGCAGTGAACTGGAACATTATGATTGCAGTACACATGGAATCAATGATGGCCGTGCACAGGAACCTCATGACTGCATTACACAGGAAACAAATGATTGGCGTACATAAGAACCTTATGACTGCAGTACACAGGTGTTATGATCGGCCTCCTCTGACACAGATTTATAAACTTGGGTGCGTAAAGAGTGCCCCTAGAAACAATGTAGGACTTAGGCCTGTTAACTCTTAGCTCAAATTTCATGGATGTCCCTTGCCTTGCATATATTTTATTCCCCTCCGATGTGTGAAGGGAGGGAAGCAGGTGGCCGACTTCCTCGGATTGTATAACGTAGGAGACATTGACGAAGTGAGGGCCATTTGAGTGTCAGCGATAGGGGGGAAGGAAGACTAGGTCCCATAACACTGTTTAACGCAGGGTTATTTTTATTGTTTAAAGATGGGAGGAGCCCACAAAATCGGATAACGGACTTTGTTGTATATTTACCAATGAGGTCTGGGTATTAGAAGGCCCGCCTCTTTAACTGGTCCAAAAATGTGAGTTGTTTCCTCATTGGGCGAGTTCTTCAAACACCTACTCAAGGCCCTCCCTTAGGATTCAGGGCGCAGCCCCGAACGACCGAGGGCAGGGCAGACTCTTGCCTGCGGGCACTGCGATCGGACACACTCACTCCTGCGCTCGGCCGCAACACTCACTCGTGAGCGGCTGCGGCCGTCACTGACACTCTCACCAATTAGCAGAGACAGAGGACACACGCTCGTCTTACACTTGATACAATTCTTGATAAGTCCCCGTTCACACTTTGGTTCCTTTGTGCCCGTTATGACAATCAATTTTATATCAGTGCTCTATTGAGTTAACCCATTGACTTGTGATTTTTCTTTATGAAAAAGACTATTATGAAACCAATGTTTCATCATTCCATCCTTGATGCACCCGATTATCGATACCCTGAACTGAAAATCGTAACACAGGAAACAAATGATTGCCGTACATAAGAACCTTATGACTGCAGTACACAGGAAACAAATGATTGCCGTACATAAGAACCTTATGACTGCAGTACACAGGAAACAAATGATTGCCGTACATAAGAACCTTATGACTGCAGTACACAGGAAACAAATGATTGCCGTACATAAGAACCTTATGACTGCAGTACACAGGAAACAAATGATTGCCGTACATAAGAACCTTATGACTGCAGTACACAGGAAACAAATGATTGCCGTACATAAGAACCTTATGACTGCAGTACACAGGAAACAAATGATTGCCGTACATAAGAACCTTATGACTGCAGTACACAGGAAACAAATGATTGCCGTACATAAGAACCTTATGACTGCAGTACACAGGAAACAAATGATTGCCGTACATAAGAACCTTATGACTGCAGTACACAGGAAACAAATGATTGGCGTACATAAGAACCTTATGACTGCAGTACACAGGAAACAAATGATTGGCGTACATAAGAACCTTATGACTGCAGTACACAGGAAACAACTGATTGCCGTACATAAGAATCTTATGACTGCAGTACACAGGAAGCCAATGATGGCCGTACAAAAGAACCCTATGACTGCAGTACACAGGGAACCAATGATGGCCCCGTACACAGGAACCTTATGACTGCAGTACACAGGGAACCAATGATGGCCGTACACATAAACCTTATGACTGAAGTACACAGGAAACCAACGATGACCGTAAACAGGAAACCAATGTTGGCCGTACACAGGAACCTTATGATTGGAATACACATGAAACCAATGATGGTCGTACACAGGAAACTAATTTTGGCCGTACACAGTACACCAATGATGGCCGTACACAGGTACCTTATGACTGGAGTACACATGAGACCAATGGTGGTCGTACACAGGACACCAATGATGCCCGTACACAGGACACCAATGATGGCCGTACACATGACACCAATGATGGCCGTACACAGGACACCAATGATGGCCTTACACAGGACACCAATGATGGTTGTACACTGGAAACTAATGATGGCCGTACAAAGGACACCAATGATGGTCGTACACAGGAAAATAATGATAGCCGTACACAGTCATCTATCGAATTCAGTACACTGGAACTTCATGATTGCACTTCACTGAAAGCTCACGATTGCACTTCACTGGAAGCTCACGAATGCACTTCACTGGAAGCTCACGAATGCACTTCACTGGAAGCTCACGAATGCACTTCACTGGAAGCTCACGATTGCACTTCACTGGAAGCTCACGGATGCACTTCACTGGAAGCTCATGATTGCACTTCACTGGAAGCTCACGAGTGCACTTCACTGGAAGCTCATGATTGCACTTCACTGGAAGCTCACGATTGCACTTCACTGGAAGCTCACGATTGCACTTCACTGGAAGCTCACGATTGCACTTCACTGGAAGCTCATGATTGCACTTCACTGGAAGCTCACGATTGCACTTCACTGGAAGCTCAGGATTGCACTTCACTGGAAGCTCACGATTGCACTTCACTGGAAGCTCAGGATTGCACTTCACTGGAAGCTCACGATTGCACTTCACTGGAAGCTCAGGATTGCACTTCACTGGAAGCTCACGATTGCACTTCACTGGAAGTTCACGAATGCACTTCACTGGAAGCTCATGATTGCACTTCACTGGAAGCTCACGATTGCACTTCACTGGAAGCTCATGATTGCACTTCACTGGAAGCTCAGGATTGCAGTGTCCTGAAACGCTATGAATGCAATGGTCTGGAAACCTACGATTGCAGTACACTGGAGATTGTGTTTAATTCCTGGCACGAATCTTGTATTCGTCTCACATCACGCCAAATTTTACCGGCTCCTTATTAAATGATGAAAGGTGTTTTTTCTTCAAAATAGCCAAGTTTATAGAAGCATTGGCAGTTGAATGAATATACGGTCAGTATCGTACATCACACTCAAAATATTACACTCTGTAACTCATTTGTTTTGCAGGAGACGCGCATCTCACTCGTGGCAAGCAACTATAACTGAACCTTGTGCATCTTAATAATATGGTGTTCATTGAAGATTTCCTTTACCTCTTTGCTGTCGCGATTTACATTGAAGTTATGAAGAGCATGGCTGGAGTGACGCTGAGAGACTGGATCAATGGTGCGATCTAGGACGGGGATGGTGAAGATGCCAGAGGACAGAGTGGATGGTTCGGGCACATGGTGAGGATGGATCAAGGGAGATTGGTGAAAGGAGTGTTGAAGGGAGAGGCGAGTGAACGTGGGCCTAGAGGGAGACCGATGTTTTGGGTGGATGGATGGTATGAAGCAGGCGTTAGGCAGGAGAAACTTGCGTGTGGAGGTAGCGAGAGAGCGTACAATGAATAGGCGTGAGTGAAGAATGATTGTGAATGGATGATTTTTGACGCTACCTTGATGTAATTTCCCGCCCTTGGCATCTCGTTGAGAAACGGGATGGTCGTGGGCGAAGAGGCCCCGGTCATCATGACGCGGCAGGGGTAAACCAGCCACGCTGTTGGGCCCTGCTGCTGGCACTGATCTCGAACCGCACTCATGACCCGGAGGGTGTGTTGTGGGGTCTCCCGGCCGGGCCCTTCAGCTCAAATAGGCCAAGTTGTGTGAGTGTATGAGAGGAATGTGAAATGCGCCCTGCCGTCGGCAACTCTGGGTGATTTCGGCCTGGTGCCTGTTTCTGTATCTCTCTCTCTCTCTCTCTCTCTCTCTCTCTCTCT
>SDVV010044586.1:0-10142 GCA_016164225.1 Gammarus roeselii
CTAACCTCCGAATTCCTATTTCTTCAAACCCTCTACCCTAGATTATTTCCTAACCTCCGAATTACTCTTCCTTCAAACCCTCGTCCCTAGATTATTTCCTAACTTCCGAATTCCTCTTTCTTCAAGCCCTCTTCCCTAGATTATTTCTTAACCTCGACATTTTCTTACCTTAACCATCTCTCCTAGCTAATTTCCTTCTTGGGACTTCCTCTTTTTGTCACCCTTTGTCCTGGATGACTTCCCAATTATGGACTTACTCTTTCCTCTAGCCCATTTCACTCTCTGACTTCCTAATTATAGACTTCCTCTTTTCTCTAACCCTCTTCCTTAGTTAAATTCAAAACTCAGGACTTCCTTTTATTTTTCCACCCATTTTCTGTCTAAGCTACCACCCTCTACGCATTTCCCTTCCCACTCAAGCCCTCTTCCCAGGCCCTATTTCCGCGCCCTCCCCCGCCTCCAAATCTCTTCTGGACCGGTGTTCCCCCGCCCCCATCCAGCCTCATCTGACGCGCTTTAGTGGAGCGCTATTAAATTACTAAAGCAGCGCTAGACCGGGGCTTCACAAGATTATAGTCTCAGCTGGGAAGACATGTTTCCAGAGTTCTCGCTTTTCTCTCCGCATCAGCTTCATAGGAGTAATAATGTTGTCAGCAGCAGCAGACGAATATTTATATCGAGATTGTCTTGGCATCTTTGGACAAATGTCTTCGGGTATCAAATCTCGATTTTCTGTGGATATTTTTCAAGTGAAGTTAATAATTGTGCAGTCCAGCTAGGGGGTTTACCTAATTGCGTTTATTATATCTTCCAAATTAGTAGTAAAGATTCAAAGGAAATTATCAGATGCAAATAAACGACGTCATAGTTTTCGTGACATTCTCCTCTGTTTATCCTAGTAACTTTATCATCCTCTCCAGCGCATGGAACAAGGTCTCAACGTACAACATTTTTTTAATGCCTATCCTCCTAACGATATCACCCTCTCCCGCACCTGGAACCTTGGCTCAAACCTATAACATTTCCCACTGTTTATCCCCCTAATGATATCATCCTCTCCCGCACAATGAATTTTTTTTTTCACGTGGAACCCGGACTCAACCCTGCAACATTTCCCATTCTTTATTCTACTGGAGATATCATCCTCGCCCACACATGTTGATATTCTCTCTAACATCTATGAGCACGGTTATTGTGCCTTAACAGTGATAAAACAGAGGAATTGGTAGTCGACCCTAAAACAGTACAATACGCACGAATGCTTGAATCACAACTTTTGTTGTGTTGGATGGCCTAGTGCGTAGAGTGCTGGACTCGTATTCCGGCGACGCAGGATCGAATCTTGGCGATGACTGAAGTTTTTCCAATGATGATTTCACTGTCCACATATAGTACTTACAGAGTTTAGTCACGAGGAGGCATATAAGCGAAATCTGAATTTTGAAAATAGGTTTATCATCTTCTAGGAATAGAGTTGCTTGTGGCAATTTCTGAGAACAGTAAATTTAACACAAGTATTTTAAATTGTTAAAAACAGTAATCGCATAATAAGGCTAAAAAAGGACCTAAAGCTCCCCGTTACACCAGGTACCGCCCGAATATGTCCTGCCGGAGAGAAGACGGTTAATTCTCCACACTGCACAGGAGAATGTGTTATGAGTTGAGATGCTGTAGGGTTGCACTGGGGACTATAGTGTTTCAATGTATATCAGGTGAAATACCAGAGGGTCATCTCCAAGAAATAAAACTGCATTTTGTAAGGTGAGATGCCGGAGGGGCATCTCCGTGGAATACTGTTTCACTCCTTCTAATACAGGGAGAAGTAAAACGTTAGTTATATTTTTAACGTTATGTAAACGTTGCCGTTATGCAATTAACATTATATTTTTCATTTTTTATCTTTCTCCCCTGACACGGTGGAAAGAAGAGAAGAAAAGAGTGAGTACCATCGTGTTGGCAGAGTTCCTCCAAAGGAAGATATTCATTTCATCACCGATGGATGATGTACTTCCTATCTACGCCGTAACGTAAAGTTGAGCAAGAGCCTTCTACTTGCTGCGGGTTCGATTTTCGTATGCTATGGGGAGGGGGAAAATGCTGCCGTTCCTTCGCGGATAAACTCACCGAATAGACAGTAGGGGTGACAATCGTCCGACATATGAATAATTAAAATAAAGAGTACAATTACATAGTATCCCTCTGAATCTCCATCGCCGCATCGAGTTTCAACAGGGCTCTCCCCTTAAGCGGTTTCGATTCTCAGGATGCCAAAGTCCCTGCATCTGTTTAACTCGTTTTAAGGCTTATGACACCAGATGACCTCGCAAACCAGTGGGATGGGTGATTGTGAGTACCGTTACGGACTCACACCCAGTACCGGTGGCCCTGACGTGGGTTCAGGGGTGAATGTCAGTCGCTGTAACCACATTCACCCAGTATATCTCGGTAGGAATGATCGTAACGAGATGCAAATATCATCAGTCTGTCTGTACTGAACTGATAATAGTCGAAATTCCACCGATGTTCCAGTCTTTGGTTCGAAGAACATGCAAAACAAATGCATCTTTTTACGCAGTTGTGATTTGAATCATTTTGAGAATTTGTTGGATGAGTTGGACGGGTATTTGTTAGCAGACAACGACAGGCTTTTTGGCATGAACTTGGTTATCTTTTGATAGCAGAGTATTAGTTACAATCTCCGCTGAAAGATTTTTTCCATTATTCGACAACTTTATACGTGCAGAATTGGCGCGTGATGTCGAGTGAAAAAAGCTTCCCGACGATTTCGTATCCATTACTCCTGGTCACTCCGCCCGCATCAAGAGTGAAAAGGCTCGCTCGGTCGACCTTTTCTCTACCCTTCATATTCTTACATGCCTCAATCATGTCACCGCTGACTCGACGCTTCTCTAGTGAATAAAGATTGAGTTCACGAAGTGTGTCCTCGTACGATTTGTTGCGCAGCGATGGAATAAGTTTGGTAACTTGAGTCTGATTGTAAATGTGAACAAGCCTACCGCAGTCTTAAAGAGCTTCTTGCCTTAGACTGGCTCATTTAGTAAAGGAGAACTTGTCACCAATGATGCCGGGAGTCAAAGCCAGACAGCGCCAGCAAGCTTGCCATTTTTCATGAGCTAACTCATTACCCGGGATGAGTTGATTTACTTCCTGCCTGACACTTTTGAACACGAGGTCTCGGATTTTTTATGTGTTTGAGCATATGGGATTGGGTTAAAGGAATGACTTGTCACGTGCTACTAGCTTCTTGGGGGATGCGTTTTCAATTACAATCCCGAATTGAAATAAGTAAATATGGAATAGCAATGATTTTCATGAGGAAAATATTACGCTCGGAAATAGACATCCGGAATCATAATCTATCGATGAATGATTTACAAATTGACTGTAGTGATCGTTCTTGCTTCAAAGAAAAAGTCGTTCATTTATTGCATTATTTCGTTTCAAATTACACGAAGACGAACATCCGGCTGATGAGCGTTCCAGAAAAAAACGCAAGATTTTATAGAAACTCTGATTAATTTAGAAAACATTTTTTATTATTGTGCTATAATGAAAACAGCTTGTCATATAAGCGAATCACTTTAATTATCATTGTTCCCTGACGTTGAAAGAGAGATCCAGGTAATTTTGTTTACTCGTGAACATTACTGAGAGACAAATTTTCCTGATTACATCACCGGCATGATATATTGCATTCAACTGAATATTCAATTAAATACAGTGCATGATCGCAAAATATTCTGTACCATAGATATGAGAGCCTTGAAACACATTCAATGATTTGATTTTGTTTCAGCAAATATACTCTTTACAGGAATATTCTCACAGGTTCAGATATATACCCAATCACACTGCGTATGAGTCACAAATATGAAAGATGTGTGGCTCGGTGCAATAAGCGATTCGAATTTTTCTAACAACAATAAAATACCGTTGAATCATCTTGTTCTTAGATGGAGTTATATCATTACCCGCATTCATGAACGCAATGAGATGGCAATTCAATTGCGACCGATTGGCCTGTTAGATAAAAGGATTCCATCACACTCGGCAGCATAATTGGCTCTAGTGTTGTGTGTTCTATTGCAGTTAACTCTACACTCTACAACCATTCAATCTATTTAAGCATAACAATTGCATTCAGCACAACCTCCCGGACAATTCGTTGAGCCCATCAAGTGTAGATCAGAGAATGCCGGTCCAATATCCTTTATTGGTGCGAACTTTGCATCTTTTTCCATGCAAGTAATTGAGCTTGGTACATTTATCGGCACATTTCGGTTGCCGCAATATACGAGAGTAGATAATATTAGATCGAATTTGAGTAGAGTGATCGAGTTTTGCCGCTGCGTAGAATCAATTGCATTTAGGCTGCCACATAATGTAAAATAACTGCTAAGGTGCTGGGCCATTTGGTCTCTGCCCTCCCAAGCATGCAGCAAGGAACGTTCTCATTCGAACTTTTATACATCAGAGTCAAAAGAATTCCCAGTCGTCCTTAGGGTGCCGAGGGCAATACACCCATGCACATGTCCACGTGAAGATGAAAAAGAAACAAGAAACATGGATATCATTCATCTGATCTGCACACAGTTCATGGATACCAATAAAGAGAACAGCATGAACGGACAAAATAAAACGATGCGAGTCGTTGAAAAGGTAGCATTAAAGGAAAAGCACTATCACACACCCGAGCAGATGCGAATTTGGTCTAGTGTGAGACGACTATTGGGATAGTGGTCACGAGAGGGATAGAGATAATTTGAAAAAAATTAGGTGAATAAGAGTGGGTTAAATTCAGGCTAGTTAGAAAAAGATCAATGACGACGAATAAATATAATGTGGTGTGAAAGGAATATAATGTTTTTCACACCACTAACACAACCACCCCTACCCGGTTGGGCCGTCAGTGAGAGTGCTGGAACTGCTAAAGAAGAAGGATATTCTTCCCTATTTTAAATTTTCGTCGTTTCAAAATGGGGAAGAAGGATGATAAATTGTGTAAGGTATGAATTAAGATTGAGGTTCATATTCAAATGCCTCATTTCTGTTTAAATAGGCTCCAACGACGCTGATAGAAACATCTTGGCTAATAACAATGGTATATCTGAAACAAAGTGTCAAGAACCCGGACTGAAGTGGGCTTATAAAATGTTTTTAATCTCATGACTATTTATAATATTTAGAGCCCACTTACTACCTGGAACTCTAATTCGCTCACAGAATCATGGGATAATACTGAGTTAAATTGGTCCATTAAACATTTTGTGTGTCGCAAGTTCATCAAATGAAACACCTAAATCAACCTCCATCGTTGTCCCAAAGAACTATCAGCCAGATTAGTAATGGTAAACGGGAGATGTAATAACGGACGGAGAAAACGAGTCAAGCATTTATCTAAGTTTATCCTACATAATACAACTTGTCAATACTAAAACGCATCGGAATAATTGAATATGAATAATAAAAAAAAACAGACGTAAATGAACATTCGAATCCATCTTGTATATAATGTCACTCTTTGGCTCACCTCATCATTCTGCAAATCGCGAATAGTTTTGTTTTCAATTCAGCAGGATACACTGTGCGCAATATCAGTGCATCGCGTGACCTGCGGTGAACTATGGTTTGCGCGAAGCGAGCAAACAGTCCGGGAAGACCGAGCTAAAAAAAATGGATTGATTATTTTTAACAAAATGTTTCTAAAATCAACGGTGCATATCGATGTCATGTTGCTCCCGTGTATTTGATAAATTGAATGGTAAACCAATTTTTCCGTGCTATATCAATGGTTTGAAGTAGTGCAGTCGGTTGAATGAAACGTCAAGGCTAGCGTAGCTGCCCAATAGTATAAATTGCTGGATCGCTGTCGGCACCTACAGTTGATCAATATCACTCCCATCATTTTGACGATCGCATATGAAATCTTTGTAGACAGCGTCGTTAAATGTTTACGGTACAGGAGCGAAAAAAATGTTTACAGCCACGTGCAAAATTTCAGTCTTACCGTATAATTTTGGGCTGGCCCAGAACTTCAAAAATTTTGAGTCTTAAGTTCAATTTTGAGGGCAAACATTATCATCAAAGTACCGAATGGTCCTTGTCTAAATCACCTAACACATCATCAGTCGTTGCTATTTTGTTGACTAGTTTTGCACGCGTTCGTGGTATCAATGCAATCGGTCCTTTTATGTTTACGAACAAGTTCTACTGTTTGAGGCCTTCGAACACACGTCTCAAATGATAATCCTGCATTCATTCGACCATCAGCTCGCCCGCCGCCTCCGTCGCTCGTGTTCTCAAGTTGAGTTATTGTGACCAGAAGTAGTGAGTGCTCCGCCAGACAATTCTGATCTGGACAGTGGCAGCACTCGAACAGTCTGATCATGACCAGGGCAGTGGCACCACTTGAACGCTGTGATCATGATCAGTGCAGGGGCAACAGTCGGACGCTGCTATGGTAATCAGGGCAGTAATAGCATCTCGAACTCTGTGCTTATGATCAAGGCAGTGGCAGCATCGGACGCTGTGATCAAGATCAGGGCAGCAGCAGCCCTCGAACGCGGTTATCGCGATCAAGGCATTAGCAGTATTCAATCGCTGCGAGCCGTTACCCAGGGTATTTAATCATTTATTTGATAAAAGAATAACACTCATATTCGGAGAAAATAGCAACAGGCACCATTTGCCTGTGGGTGAAGAATCACCGAAAAGCCTTCAAACACTGTAAATAAATCAATAGTATTTTTTGGGTGTGTTCATTTCAGGTTGAATCATATTCCAGTTCGAAACTGATCGCATGTACTGAGTAATGTTGTTATGTTTGATGAAAACGTAACGGTGCATCCTGCGTTCAGGAGACCTGTATCCTCTCAAATGACCTGACCAAGTCCAATCAGGAACCGAGCAACACCCCTTAAATGGCCTCCTAATTGTGGCTACATGATGCGCGGTCTATTTCCTGCAGGTGATGCAACACAAGCGCCTGCTGATGAAGACCGTCCCACAAACTAAGGGAAATCATATGGATGAGGGGCTTGCTATATGGAGTCAAGAAGGAAAATTATGACCTAGTGGTAGTCGGGCTGGGTGAATAGCTGTAATGAGCCAAAAGAAGGGATCATAATGTTATCGTTCTGGGGGAATTCAAATATGGATATTATTTGAATACGGTTGGCTCCAGATACAGCTCAACGCTTTATAATACATACAAAGCATTGTCAAGGAAACAAACGGTCTATCTATACTCAGTTTCAGAGTCACGTCAACGGGTCATGATACGTATAACAAAATATTGTTTTCGAACATCTTTGAACTGTCGCCGAAACGCCATTTCTTTTTAAATGAAGAAAGTGAAGTTTAAGATTTTGGTTCGAACTTTGTTAGGGGTTAGGGTTCCTCAACCTTGAGACGGAGGGGCACACATGTGACAGTTTTAAATATTTTTGGTTCCATGTAAAATCGAGCAGATTACATATAAGTCTTTATTTTAACAACCTAATTTTTTGGTCTTATTTTCAATATAAATCATTGCGCTAAATACAAACCGATTTGTTACTTTGATATCAATCTTGAAAGTATATACTATTCCTGAATTGATCAGTGCTAGATAAAGCTACATACATATGTTCAGAACTTAGAGCTTTACATATTGTTTTTCATGAGACATTTTACAAAAAAATACGTTTTTAGGGAAGTGAGGAAGGGAGTATCATCGGACTTGCTATTGGTTTTGGCTATTCTTTCCATCAGCAGCTGCCCGCCAGGAATGGGGATAGAAATCACAAAAGTGTACATCTGCCGATGGAAATATGACAACTTTGCATGAGTACGCATAGGTGCAAAGAATCAACATATCAACTAGTTGTTCAAAATTTTATCGTGTTTTTTATTCGTGAGCAGCCGCAGCGGCATAAGTTGCAAATGACTTCGACATTGTAATGGGTAATAGACTAATGAAGAGTGATGTGTAAATTCTTACCTAAAGAAGATGAACCCAGGAAAATATTTATATTAACACTTATGTGGAAACATTCCTTCTCGCGCGTTTCGACAGGATCTTCATTCTTGTTTGACTGAATTCCAAGGCAATCCAGCTGCAAACTGCAAATCGAACTGCACTCATGTAATTACACAACTACTAATGAACACATTATGAAACATGAGAATTTAGGGTATGGGTCGGCCATAATGATTATATTGCTTCAATGTTTGATCCATCGTCAGGATGGATAAAAGTTTGTTTACAAAATCGTATGTGAATGCGATATCTTTGTAAATGTGATTTCGTGTTAATATTGCCGACGTTTTGTGGAGACACACAAGTTATGGACCATAGATATTTTCTTTTTAATATTTACAGACTCTCGAAGTTACAAATCATTTGTCATATACAAATAATATTTTAGAAAATTATTTTTTTGGGGCTGAATATGATGGTACAAAACTAGTGTAATAGAGGTCAGAAATATATTTGAAATCCAAATGTTTGCTTAGGTAAATTTATCGTACATAACATTGTTTTCAGACTTTTAATACTCAAAGGGGAAACATCAATGGGAAATGATTGAGATTGAATTTCAATTTTTCTAGAGCGTTATCTTGCTTTGAGAAACATTACTTCGAGAACGCTGATCCTTGGTCAGCTGAAAACGAGATTGGGAGCCATATCCCATCCATATTCAAAAGTCGACAGCTACATGTTATTGTTTGTACGCTGACTGTCATCAGTATTAGATGGCCAGTTTATTTCATCACTGACATAGATGATGAAGGGCTTATACGGAAAGTGGTCTATAATTCTAACAATTCCTATGCATTTAGACCACATTCCATATAAGCCCTTTGTATAACTCATCATTGTTTGTTAGGGAAGGTTCGGTTAATATTGGACAGCGCATCTTTGAACGGTCAATATTGAATCATTCACCCTTAATCTCTGGATATGCAACATGTTTTCGTAGTTCTACAGTTGGGAATGAATGTCTTCTTGAGGTATATTGCAGTAAATGAGCTGTCCCGCTCCATATGAAGCTTCTCATGTCCAACATCTGAGTATTGAATTATCAGGTTAGATTTGACGTCCATCTACGATTGGATTCTAGGCTGGAGATATATAAAATGATTGATCCCAAATGTCATTTATTACAATTTACCTGTAATATATATTTTTTCATGATTACAGTCGATACCGAAATTATCGTTTTTAAAGCCTGTAATGGAAATGTTATGTAGTAAAATACGATGTTTCATTCGTTTATTTGAGTTAAATTTTAGTTAACCAGCTATCGGAAACAGTAAGGACATCTCTTCTTTTTCCTTTATTTTTTTTCGTCGCATTTCAAAATACACAATTGTCTCTTCACAGCCCTACTGATCCGTATCTTTCAAATTATTACCATGAAAATTTAAAAACCTAATCCATAAATAATAATGCAGGTATAACCTTAATAATGCACAAAAAAGTATGACTCCTACAACTCACTGTTGATACCTGTGAATTCATCGTAGGCCAATACGCGATCGGTCCGACGTTAAACAATAAGCCTAACATCTGCATTTAATTCTTCATTGAAACACATTCCCTCCTCCTGAGGCGTCAGACATCTTATCCAAAAGCTTCCGTTGCTCTAGTGTCTGGAGTAGACACTAGAGCTACTCCATACACTAGAGTGTCTGGAGTAGACACCGAAAGCTTCCGTTGCTCTAGTGTCTGGAGTAGACACTAGAGCTACTCCATACACTAGAGTGTCTGGAGTAGACACCAAAAGCTTCCGTTGCTCTAGTGTCTGGACAAGACACTAGAGCTACTCCATACACTAGAGTGTCTGGAGTAGACACCAAAAGCTTCCGTTGCTCTAGTGCCTGGAGTAGACACTAGAGCTACTCCATACACTAGAGTGTCTGGAGTAGACACCAAAAGCTTCCGTTGCTCTAGTGTCTGGAGTAGAGACTAGAGCTACTCCATACACTAGAGTGTCTGGAGTAGACACCAAAAGCTTCCGTTGCTCTAGTGTCTGGAGTAGACACTAGAGCTACTCCATACACTAGAGTGTCTGGAGTAGACACCAAAAGCTTCCGTTGCTCTAGTGTCTGGAGTAGACACTAGAGCTACTCCATAC
>SDVV010044587.1:0-10142 GCA_016164225.1 Gammarus roeselii
AATATCCTGATCAATGAAGAAGACACCTACACGAGGCAGCAATATCCTGATCAATGAAGAAGACACCTACACGAGGCAGCAATATCCTGATCAATGAAGAAGACACCTACACGAGGCAGCAAGATCCTGATCAATGAAGAAGACACCTACACGAGGCAGCAATATCCTGATCAATGAAGAAGACACCTACACGAGGCAGCAATATCCTGATCAATGAAGAAGACACCTACACGAGGCAGCAATATCCTGATCAATGAAGAAGACACCTACACGAGGCAGCAATATCCTGATCAATGAAGAAGACACCTACACGAGGCAGCAATATCCTGATCTTCAATGTCATGAAAGCGATTCTTAGGTCACGAACGTTGAAGTTGGAGAGCCGCATGGAACCAGAGATCATAACTGTATCTGTTTTAAGATAGTGCTCGAATCAAAAACTTCCATAAACTACGATTAAATCGCTAACTTTAGATTAGCCAACTTTGATGGCTTAGAGAGTCAATAGCGACAACAAATATTACCCTCTGAAGGGACGTCAACCAATCGTTAAACAATTTCCTGACTATACCTAAGAATATTGAACTTGAGCATATCTCTCGCAAAAACAGGCGAACAACAGTCAATCTGTTGAAGTACAGGAAACGAAGATTGCAGCACCTTCAGTCGCAAAACAAAGCAAAGCACTTAACAAAACAGATGCACTCACACGACGATGATGTAAAAAATGAATTCATAGTCCACCGATGAGTTGTCAAGAAGGTCCTGACAAGTAAAATAAAGATTATAAAAATTAAATTGCAGCAAACGACACAGCTGAGCCGAAGCCATTTCTAGTCATATCACGCACAAAAAATAAAGATCTGCAATAGGTCCTCTTGAGAACGATAGTGGTGAGCTATAGACTAATGACACTAACATGATTGTCCTACTAAACCAATATTTTTGTTTTGTAATTATGTTATAGAATCCGGATAATCCTAATCCCCAGGATATCATAGCGAAGCCCTCAAATTGAAGCTGTCAGCACAGCAAGCCTTTCGCCTGACGAAGTTATAAAAAAATATTGATATATCGAAAGTTACAAAATCTCCAGGTTCAGACCAAGTTCATCCCACAATACTGAAAGGGATCAGGAACGAAATTGCCGAACAGTTATCAAATATGTTCACCTAATCACTCACTAATGACCTTTTGTCCTCTTAATGAAAAGAGGGCAACGTTTGATCATTTTTTAAATAAGGAGGAAATATGTCCGACAATTACCGACCAATAAGTCTCACCTCAGTCACGGGCAAATTGATGAAAATTTTATAACCGAAATAATTAGAGAATTATGAGAATCACACACACGTTGACATGCAACTCTCAGCATGGCTTTAGACACAATCGTCCATGCCATACGAACCTGCTACTTTTTTCAAAAATATAATTAAAATTCACGTCATGAAATCTTCAGTCGATATCATTTACCTTGACTTGCAAAGAGCCTTCGATTAAGTCCGTCACAAGCGCTTAGTTAGTAAATTGCACATAATTTTTTCTCCTTTTTTTTCTGTCTATACGTATATATTTCTGTGATGCTGGAGTGGTGGGTTTTGGAGTGTGTGTGTCTGTTTGTGTGTGTGTATTGGTGGGTATGTGTGTGTGTGTATGGGTATATGTGTGTGTGTTTGTGTGTGTGTGTGTGTGTGTCTGTCTGGATGTGTTGCTTCTTCATATGCTTCTTTGTTGTACAGTGTGCTGTTCTATATTTTTTTTTGTCATTTATACGGATGGTTCCTGTGATAGCTAATAGTGAGAACTAATAACAGTGTGCTGTGTGGATGTCCGTGATGAGGGCAGCATCGCTTCAAGCCATTTAAGTACGATTGCCCTTCCTAGATAGTAAGTACCTAACATGTGATTGCTGAAACATTCAGCAGTTTACGGCTATTCAGTTGCATGTGAGAGAAGATATCAATCGTAATAAGTACCAATTTGACTGAAATAATTCACGACACAATGGCAGTCTATATGGCCTTTCAAAATAATATTAATAGTTTCATGCGCGTATTCAGTCGCTTATGTAGAGGATAACTCAAGTGCGCAGTTCATCTATTTTGTTGCCCAGAGAAATCTGTGCTCTACATCCCCTATGAAAGTGTTTCAACAAATTTCCAGGAAGAATATCCTTAGTGAAATATTTTGGGACAAGCATTTGTCAACGCCACCGCGAGTTTGCCTCGTAACACCACAGATCAGTCAACCTCTAAACAACACCACAGTCTGCCTCTAAACACCACTTCGACCTGACGTGTGCTGCCCCTGCTCTCAGCAGAAAGAAAAACCAATGTCGAAAATAAATAATAAGAGGGAAAATTCTGTTGATATAACGTGTTTTATAATGTTTTTTTCCTAATGTCAATATTGCTATTAGTGGCAGTGTTGTTGGTGATTGTTATTAGCGTCACGGTTTGAGTGCTGTTAGAATTTATCACAGTGTTGTCATAAATAAATACATAATTTTCATATTTATTAATACCACAGTAATGAAATATCAAGTGCCCAGTAAAAACTATTGAAACCTAATTAAATTATTTCGGGAGCTATTGTTTCATTTAAATGCTAGAAATGGGAAAAAGTGTAGTGACAAACAATTAAATTCATGCCATCACTAAATATAGTGCACAAATAGCAGCAGTCTAGAGAAGGTATTTGGAACAGTTGATTGCAGCGGAACTTTACGGACTTCCTGGACTGTTAACATGAAGCATACTCACAAAAAACTTTTTTCCCGTAGAGGGGGTCTTTTTTTTGTTCATATAAACTTTTATTTAAATAAACGTTTTTTATAAATGTTTATATAAACTTTTTTTACATCGAGGGGGTTTTCAACCACAATAAAGAAGTGATATCAGGGAATTTTATTGCCGGTCTATGTTCGAATTGTAACCTCAGAATCAGTGAAAAGTTGCGCTACATGCCATGTATTGCTCCCAATGCATCGGCTTATGATATGCGCTTCAAATTAAGAGGATTGAACGGCGCTAACTTCTCAAAAAATAAATAGGTTACCAAAACAGGCGGACAGATTGTTCAACATCTCTGTCTCCTTGAACGATGTCACGAGAAAGTACGGTGTCAAGTTTATTGACTCGTTCTCGTTCCTAAACTCAAGTTTGGACAGTCTTGCCAAAAATTTTAAAGATAGTGGCCATCTCACGCTCTTGAAATCCCATCTCACAAGTCTCTGCTACAGTGACAGGGTTCTAGACCTCGCTACTCGAAAGGGACATTTCTACCATGAAGCCATCACATCAGATTCTGTGCTGGACCAAGCTGACATCCCATCGCAACAAGCCTTTTACAGTCAACTACGAGGCAGAGGAATATTGGATTCTGATTATGCTGAAGTGATTGAAATATACGCTGCTAACTAACTGCAAGACTTTGCTTGACTATATGATCATCTACCTGCTCATCGACACGTTGCTGCTGGCCGAAGTCTTCCAAAAGCTTAGGGAGACCATGACACGCGACTACACCCTGGACCCCGTCCATTTTGTGAGCGTTCCTGGCTTTGCAATGCAAGCGAGGCGCGGCGGATTTGTGACCTTGACGAAAAGTCTTACCAAGATGAACAATCCCCGATGCGAAGACCATGACCCTAAACTACCTGTGTCTTCAGCAGCAATGTGGGACTTTACAGTGGATGTTTGAGTGAGCCCCTTATCACTGACGAAATCCTCGAGCTCACACCCGAAGAAATTCAAGCATTCTGATTAGTAAACGCGGACTGTTCCGGAAAGTACACGTACATTGTCTGTATCGATGCCCAAGTCAGCGATAAAGTTGCACAAAAAACAGACGAGCTGCCGCTACTGCTACATCACAAAGAGGTAACCTTGGACGATGTGTCCCTCTTCACAAAAAATCTAATAGCAGGCTCGGAACTTCTCAGAAACCGAAAAACGAGCTGATCGTAAGCTGGTTGCTAGTCATCTACCTCAAAATGAATAACTCGCGGCCCTGGAACTTCTTCAAGTACTTCAAATACTCCTCAAATGACCAAGGTTCATCGAATATTTTGCATAAAACAGGAAGCGGTCTTTAAACCCTTCATCATGAAAAATATCCAAAAATTTCAGGAGTCTACAAACTTCTTCGAAAAGTCCCTGTACAATCTGCTCTCAAATAGAATCTACGGGTAGTTTTTGTTTAATCTGCTCAACAGAAGTCTAGAAGCAAAGATCGTGCGCACAGCCAATGAGTTCCGAAAACATGCTGCCAACCCCCTCCTGAAAAACTGCTACCCTATCGGCCCCGAAACAGTCATCATGATCCTCGAGCAAAAAAATGTGCGAATGGTACACCCACTCCAAGTTGGTTTCTACGTGCTTGAAAAAGCTAAAGGATAATCCTACAGCTTCTTTTATGATACACTGAAACGACGCTACGGTGTCATGTCTCGCTCATCTACTCGGACACAGACTCGTTGCTGCTGAGGCGATAATGCGGCAAGTTCCTCTGGCTGAATACATGAACTTGCCAACTACCCGAAAAATCATCCCATGTACGATGAATCAAAGAAAGGACCGCTGGGACTTCTGAAAAGAGAAACCGTGGACGACTACCCGAGTGAGATCATTTGCTTGCTGCCAAAGTGTTACAGCATGTTGCTCGAGTCTGACGCCCCAAAATCAGCTGCTAAGGGTGTCAATTACTAGACGCAAGCCAAAATCAGACATGATCAATACAGAGGCATCCATAACCAGAAAACCAACGTACACATTGAGACCATACACAACATTTGCGCGCAAGCCTGCCAGCGTCAAACTGTACGCACTATTAAAAATTGCCTCAGTGCATTTGATAACAAACGTTACTATATCGACGCGTGCACAACTTTTGTGAATGGGCATCCAGACATTTTCAAAAATTTATTGCAGTTGAACCTAGCGTCACTAAAAAAAAGGAAGCGATTTGTCTTGGGTGATGATGATGATGTCGATGTACAAATGGATTTGACATGGAAGAGACGCAAGCCGGGGGAAGCCGTCTTTGGCGAGTAGTCGCGATGAGAGCACATCCATATCTTCAGGTTATATTCTGTTAAGTTTTCGAATATGTGGTAACTATGTAAATAAATAGATATATATCGCGCCGACCGCCTTCGCGCCACTGAACTGTTATGTGCAAATTCCCGTAGACCGGACGAAATCCGCGTTTGGACGTTATATACACTACTACCATGATTATTCTTGGTTTTGATCATCTGAGGATGTTTTTAACGAGAATATTGCTATGTGCGATGACACATATGTTGCACATCTGATGACTTCGAGACGAATCTGGTTGACTACGCTAAATCTTTCATTATTTTGGTGGTTAAACAGATGTGATTACGAATATAATATGAGCAACTTTTTTACGACGATGGACTGTGTTGAATAGAACTTGATTCAGTTTGTTTTTACTCGTTAGCAGAAGCGTATTCAATACACCTTATTGACGTTCACTGTCCACGTTTGACACAATACTCAATGCACATCTTCAATTCCCTTCGCATCACTAAATCGGCGTACATTTCTAAACTAGCTGAAAATAATCACTTGGGGAGCAATCAGGTGACCATATATCAGTTGTGCAACCCCCTTCAGTGCACACTTATTTAACAACATATTTTTGTGAGTGAATGCACACTTTCTACATTCGCACTTAATTTTGTGCATAATCACCTTGAAAGCAATACTCCATGCGACGGGTTCACAAATGCACAGCCAATGAGCAATCGTAATGCACTTTTTCATTTACGTTCTATCAATCCGATCAAAATTTCGTCTACAATGGCCTTCAATGCACTCTTCCAAATTTCATATTTTATTAAATGTACTCAACTCGCCCACTGTTGACAACACAACAGCCCAACTTTTGCACCGTGACTTCCGTAACTG
Organism: Gammarus roeselii; assembly: GCA_016164225.1. Lineage (NCBI taxonomy): Eukaryota > Metazoa > Arthropoda > Malacostraca > Amphipoda > Gammaridae > Gammarus > Gammarus roeselii. The sequence goes on from SDVV010044587.1 coordinate 5,937, forward strand.
ATTGTTTTCAGTAGTGATTCATGCTGGACACGACTGTAACTTGGGCGAAGACGAGTTTAAGTGGCTGTGAAGCTAGGATCATGCAAAATAGGATTCGATCAGAATGTTACTCGGCGAGACGATGTGGAAGGTAGATATGTCAAAACACACGTCAAAAATGATGATTCGTGGGAAAATACGATATTGTTTTGTCTATTTTAATTCAAAATCTTATCATGTATGAAATATAAATATGAAATCTATTTCGGATGAACACTGTTAGAAGTTATGTATTTCAATTCGAATATATATTTTTAACTAAAATCAAATTGATATGATTTGGCCACGCGACCTGTTATCTTCGTGACTGAAGCATTACTTCATATCATACCTATGAAGTGGTTTAATGACAGTAGGTTTGCCCTAACATTAATGGTAGTAGCATGAATTTCGAAACCAATGGCCTTTTATGAGTTCACAATATGGCACTAACCTGCAATTCCCTCATGAACTTCATTAGATTTTAAACAGGCCAAACACAGCGCTCAAGTAAACGAGTGCGCTGCACTTATAATCAGAGTAGGACAGACGCCACTGATGATCGCACACGGGCCCATTCGTTTCAAAGCCCATGCATTTATTCGGGCCCCAGTTAATTAAGGCCTCATTAATGCCAGTGCTGTGATGTCAATTTGTTAATAGTACGATAAATCGATGGATAAAAAAGTGCGAGCTTGAATGGTTAGTGGTAATTTGCCGTGTCATGCACACACTGGACAGAGTACGTAATTTGGATAAAAGATCCTCTGACTTTCAACACTTCATCAGAACCTCTTTTGGCAAATCATTTCGTAAGGAGACACGTTTCGTGCAAACGAGTTGGGCATAAGTTAATTTTTTTAAACCTCTGAACCCTGTCCATTACAGTACATTTGGGTTAGGTATAAATTTAAGTTCGTTTTTTCATAAATATGTTCCTGGTTTTAACTGTCAATAAAACGCTAACACAAAATTTTGTGAAATATTCGTTGTTATAGATTGAAAGCTTATACTCAGGATATTTTTTTCGTATCATACATAACAAACATTGAAACAAATTCAACGACGTAAATTTCTTTGATGTCGTATTCTGGAAAAAAAATGAAGAACTATCGAGTAAGATGCGATCTCATATTGTTCAGCTTTATTTTGCAAACAGTGGTTCCACTCTGGCAACGCAGAGGGCTTTCAGAAGGATTTATGTTAACAGGAATGTTCCCTCACCTCCAATATTCGACTCATTGCCGCAAAAATTAAGAAACTTGGCCCTGTTCAGTATCCACAGCGTCCTGGTCGGTCAGGGACATGAAGAACATTGACTACATCGCAACTGTTTGGCATGACGCCGTTCCTACTCTACGTAAATCCGTACCAAGGCGATCGGCAGAATTCTGAAACAATTTTAGGCCCGTCTTGAAAACTATGCACAGTGCTATCCGTGCAAAACTCAGCAAGATTGGTCAAAACGACTATGAGAAACAGCTACAATGTGGGCCGTCATTGATTAAAATTTTTCAAGAGTACGATAATATTTTCTCCCAGATGATGACTGATGAAGAACATTTTCACTTATTTGGCTTAATTAAACAACAAAAATATAGAGTGTGCAAATTGGACAATCTAAGAGTTCTACGTGAACAGGAATTATATCCACAGCGCGTACCTGTGCGGTGCGGAATTATGCTCCACCGCGTTTTTGTGCCATGTTCAATTGAAAACACAACGAGGTTTTCAGACCTACAATGAAGAAAGATATTGCTCCATACATTCCTAAGACCTGTTGTTAGTCCTCTGCGCAATCGTCACGAACTGTGACTTCAACGAGGTGGATCAACTTGCCACCCTGCCAATGAAACCATGAAGGCATGAAATGTTCGGCAATAACTTCGTCTCCCGCCAAGCTGCACTCGCCTGGCCACCAAGATCACCGGACCCAACAGCTCGATACTATTTTCTCTGAGGATATCTGAAGTAAGGAATCTACACCAACGAGCAGTAGACTTAGGAAGGCTTGAGGATAACATGAAACGAGTGACTCCTGTTATTAACCATGCGGTGTTTCGTACTGAGAGTAAATACTCTTGTAAGAGTCAACTTGTGTATTGCTGTTCGACACCTAAAATATTTCATCTTCCACATTTAGTTTACATCAAACTCCTGATTTTCCACTTCTGTTGGGGTTGATGGATGATTATTCATTTTATAGATCATTAACAGTTTATTTTAGTATTATATTATTTCTTCCTGTATGGGCTCCAATATTTATTTGTGCCCTTTTTTCATGGGTGACCAATTTGTATTTGTTATTTAATTTGAATCTTAGGACGCCCGCAGGAGCCGTGTGTGGATTCATGCGACGACTTCTCTCGTTGTGGGCCCCGGTGGAGCGCAAAGGCAACTACTACTACTCTTTGAAACTACTCTGAATCTACGTTAAACCTACTCTGAATCTACGATAAACCTACTCTGTATCTATGTTGAACATACCCGGTATCTACATTAAACCTACTCGGTATCTACATTAAATCTACTCTCCATCTGCATTAAACCTACCCGGAATCTACGTTAAACCTACTCGAAATCTCGTTGAACCTACTCGGAATCTGCGTTAAACCTACTCGTAATCTAAGCTGCAACTACTCTGCCTCTCTTCAATTGCCCTACGGGGGAGTCTGCATTAACTTCGCGTTGGGACTCCGGTGGAAAACAGAAGCAACTACTACTACTACTACTTTTAACTTTCGATCGGTGTCGCTGGAACCTGTGTACGATTTATATAGAACGTTTTAATGCCCCATAAAACTAGGAACTTCTTTCTGAAAAACCCTGTACATCTGCCCGCTCATTATTCATCAAATGCGAAGCACTGCGGTCTTCGCCCTGTCATGTTATCTCCAGCCTCGTTGCGATGCTGATTAAAGTCCTTATTTTAAGTCATGAAAAGTTCTCGGCGGCTTAGACAAAATCCCTTTGATGTGGATCCTTTAAGAAGACTTCTGATAATGACAATCCTCGGGGAAATTCTCTTGAAAAATACGACACGCTTAAGCTGAATTCCACGGTAGACCTAATGATCTAACTTCGCATATGGTGCATTAATTCTCAAATGATGGTTTGAAGACTGTCGATAAGTATTCTAGATCTCCTACAGCCTTTTATGGGGGAAGTGGAAATAAAGTGATTTCCTTTAGTCTAGCACGGTAGACAAAAAGAAATCGTGCAAGGTAATTTTTGAACGCATTTTGGGAACCCCTCGGCCCCATTTCAATGCCTCAGAAGCGTGTGGGATGGAGATGTACCGAGAGCCTTGCAGGGCTTACGCATGCCGACAAAAGTTGATCGCATCGTTCAAAGCATTTCACAGTCAGTTGATGTTTCTGAAAAGACGTCAATTGTAAGTTACGAAACAAAACAGTATGTTAGGTTTCTGAAATGCTTACTTTGAATAATGGATGTACACACTAATGGTACATGAAATATTTGTTCATTACATGAGGACAACTTTAAATGATCTTACGATTGCATGTCTATGAAATGTATCATGCTTTATTACTTGTTTAGATACTTTCAACTTATATTAGCATATGTACATGAACAAATATCAACTATGCAAAGAAGAGCTAAAAACACTATCAGAGCAGCGTATTATTCAGGTATATACGTCCCCTTAATTATTGTTCATTAGCATTCTCTTGCCCACATCTCGAAACTTCCAACTTGATACTCTGGCCCAGCCTCTGAACTATTCAACAAGTCTGTTGTATTGTGAACGCCATCAGATGCCGTGTTACGCGGTGCTGCAGCTTGTAAATGGACAAACACATGAAACACTGCCAAAAAAATGAACCAAAAAATCATTCAATTTGGACGCCGGTGCTTAACCATTTCCTACTGGGAATATCTGAGTTCATTTCAGAACGTTCACACGTAAAGAATAATTGACTGTGATTGTCTGAACTATCGCGTGTATATTTGACGAACTTGACTGAAATCTCTGGCATAGTCACTGAGCGATGAATTGAAGTGGTCTCATTCAGTTGATCATTTGAATCATTGTCACTGCACACTTATCCTTCAATCATGCAATGCCTAATTTTAACTAGCAGTTTATAGAGTAGTTTAGTCTGAGGCGGGTTAATGAAGATACTTTCCCGTTAGTAATGTGGTACAAGCAAGGTAATATATATA
>SDVV010044588.1:0-10142 GCA_016164225.1 Gammarus roeselii
GGAGAGGGTTGACAGCGCTGGCCAAGTTTGGCAACCGCGTTAGGAGGGAGGCGAAGGAGAGGGTTGACAGCGCTGGCCAAGTTTGGCAACCGCGTTAGAAGGGAGGCGAAGGAAAGGGTTGACAGCGCTGGCCAAGTTTGGCAACCGCGTTAGGAGGGAGGCGAAGGAAAGGGTTGACGGCGCTGGCCAAGTGGCTTCAGATATCTATCGTTTCGCTTTTTATTCATGGTCTTAGCATTTGTTCATTAATATTTTCCAAACTTTCATATTCGCATCTGAACTTCTGGATAAAGACGACCAGTCTGGGACTGACGCCTTCTAGTAGACCATTGCCTCTAGCAGCATGACTCTGCTGGAGCGTCAACCGCGGTTTCTTTGGTACTGTTCTCATTGTGTTTCTACAGTCTTCCTTCCTTCTACCGAATATGGTCCAAAGGTAGCTAATACGGCAGTGGGATGTCTTCCGTTCGTCGCTTAACGGCTTCAGTTCCCTCTTCAGCTTGCACTATCAACACTTGAAACACGGCTAAGCTACCACACGTTATCTGCTAACACTTCAGCAGCAATTAGATGAACAATTACAAATAGATTGGCAATTTTAAGATCAACCATTTGAGGTAGTATTCATACGTAGCTACACTGCAAGTTGGATGATTAAACAATTGATTTCCAGGATACCACCTCATAAATTGACCTAATTTTCCCGTCACAAGTGTAGATGAAATGGAAGACATCAAGTTGTTACATCTCTCTACAACCGCTCATCACATTTTGTGCAATTATTTTGCATGCTCGATTGACCGAGGTATGTAAAATAAGGCGTCGTCAATAAACAAGTCCCATGCTTGTGACCCTTTAACGCAGGCAACGAGACGCAGTGACCGTGAAATACCGTACGGTAAACATGAAATCAGACAGGAACTACGATGAAGCCTGATTGCCAAGACAATCACAGCAGATGACGGGGAAGCTTAGCCCTTTCTATATTGTTACACCATCGTAATGTTATTGAGAAATTGCATAATAGGGTTTAATTGAGGCAACTAAAACATACAGGTAACGAATTTCAACAGTAGAAGGAGATGTGAGTTATATCCCTGACTCTCAGCGGTGCAACTGACTGGCAGACGGACATCAGATCTCGTGAATCGGGGTCTGAAATCTTCTGAATAATGCATGAAACGCATGATGCTGGAAAATACGGCGAGTGTGTGAAATAATCGTACCAGTCTCACCATGACTGGGCGACATAATTTCCACTATGTCAGGTAGACAAATTACCCGTCGTAAATACCATGAATCTACATCCACTCTTTTCTCGAATAATAACAATAAACAGCAGCAATGCTGCAAATCATTGCATGATAGCCACAGGTGGAGTTGCGATGTACCATCTTTACAAGTGGTGCTATATTCTATACCAGAGCCCGGAGAAGCTGGTGCTCGCTTTTTCCTATGATAATTCTCACTGTGCCACGACCGCGTGACGATTCTTCACCACAAGCAGTAGCTGATCCAGGTTCTGTTTCATCAGTGAACGCTGTTATACTAGAAGAATGTGTAGGTTTCAAAGATAAACATGTTACGTCACACGTCGATGGACAGAAATGATGAACATGTCACGTCACACGTCGATGGGCAGAAATTATGAACAAGTCACACGTCACACGTTGATGGGCAGAAATGATGAACAAGTCCCGTAACACGTATATGGACAGAAATGGAAAGTAGAGTTCTAGTATCTCAAATTAATGCACAGTAACGAGACAAAATTCGATGATGGTTATTCCAAACCAGCAAAAACCTTCAACCATCAAATGAACTCGACAGTGATTTTCGACCAAGTTATTTCAACATATCTTCTAACTTTTCTAGGTGGAATATATTAATATTGAGAACTGATCATGATCCTTTTATGAAATATAAACAGTCAAATAACCTATTTATATACTGGGCATATACATCAGCCTTTTTCTTGAATATAAACACTTACCTTGTTCTCGTGTGCAGATCAATCTTCATAGAAGAGGAGCGAAGTATTTGTGCTTTACACCCGCTTACTCGTCATGCACAGAAGAATGAAATGGTTTCTCTTAAAATTCCCATTTTCTTTGAACGTGTGTAAGCAAAACTGAGATCAAAACAACGAAGACTACAGCAATAGTGCAGAAGACTCGGGACACTTGAGAATTTCCCACTCAGCACATGATCACACTAAAACACGTCACCAATAACACGACGAATTAAGACACCACTCAATGTTAATCACAGCACTTGCATCTAACTCTAGAGCACAACTTAATCTATCAAACTAGCTAGGAATAGTTCTATGTGATGGATTGGTTAGTATAAATCACACTATCACAGTTCACTATCACAGTTTACAACTTAGACAAGATCAGCTTTTAAGGACTGCTAAGTTAGGTAACTAGAACAAAATGCTCAGTAAAGTGACTTGGACTATGTTAACACTATAATTTTGAACATCACGTTTCTGAAAGCCAAAAGCGAGATTAGTGAGGACACACTGCAAATTCCTAGTAGAGTAGATAATAGACGGACAGTGTGGGATGGGAATTGAGTTACTCGTACGATCCTTCTTATCTGCTTTGGCAGCTGACCAGCGCCTCTTCTCATAAATTATTGCTACGAATCGTTGACGCACGCAGAATAGTTTCGAAGATTATGCTTATGCTACAGGGCGTATGGAAGGCTGGCCCTGTGTTCCGTGCAACTTGAGACCAAAACGAGGTAAGTATGCTCCAGACATCAGTTTATCAGACGATTCAGAAAGGAAAGAGGAGAGCATCGGTAAGAAGTCGAGGTACCAGCAACGCTGTGACCTGAACACTTGAGAAGTTTCTGAACGCCTGGCTACCTCGTTTATTATTAATCATTTTCACCAGTTGCACGTAAATTATCAAGCCTAGACTGATGGAGGATGAGCCGGGTTTACTCCATGCCACCATTTTGCTAGTGGTATCACAAGAGGTAGGTTCAAAAGCCGGTGTCACAGTAGGACGAATTATTCACTATCGAATTTTTCCTTATTCGTCATCCAAGTATGTGATCTCGTTTGGTTTCTATGTTGCCTGGAGAAAAAATTTATTCTATAAAAGTTCATATTCTGCAAACTTCTACAATTGTTAAAAAGAATGCCGTTCAAAGCTGGAAATCAATCGGTGGATAGGCGTAGTGAGGAAACGATAAATATTTTCATCTGGTTCATCAGCTTCATACCTTTTGATTGGATGCCGGACGCTAGTGTTCAACCAATTACAGGAAATGCAACTCACATGCCAGACGCACGCAGATGTCCTATGCAATGCAATTACGAAATATGAAGCACTAACTTTATTTCTACACGTAATTCAAAAAATGGTAGCGGACCATCACAACGATATGAGGACTAGTTGTCCTCTAGAACACTAGCCCTTTTACACTAACACAATCTGTTGGTGGTCCGGTATCACCTTGGCGTCATTAGTCTTAGGTAGCTACAGAGCTCAGATGAGTACATCGTAGCAAATATTGTTAACGAAATATAATTCTGTGGATATCTCACCACTTATTACAGTAATACAGCCACCACGAGAGCGATGCATAAGCAGATGGAATGCAATTTTATATTATTATATATAATGCAGTTAGATAACGCGAAGGTATAAGCAACACGCTACGAGAAGGAAGACTGGGTTCTGCACCGGTGAAAGCTTCGACGCAACTGAAGATGTGCCAGACTGCGCAGCCTTAACGGTACTCGAATGGAAATTCTATAAAAAAAATAGATAGCTGTGGCCGTATAATCTATCAATGGCATATCTAGGGAATCTCCGCACTGTCTGGAAGTGTATTAACTACACAGATTTGCCGGTAGGAATACCGTTGATAGGCATAGGTAGCTAATTAACCCACAATGAGATAACGCCAAGATTTGGGCGACAATACGGCAGACTGCGTGGTCTGAATCCACCTTAAACGGCACCAAGGTATTAACTCCTCATTGGTATTAGGGACACAGCCGCGACGGTGAGGAGAGACCCAACCACATAAGGTGAAGTGGTTGGTCGGCCGGCCGATTGCGAAGCCACTTCCCGTCATCACAATTTATTGTAACCTCACCACACTGATTGTCTGGATAAAGTGTACAATACCACACATTACTGATATTGAGTAGTAACGCCCTCTGCGATCCATCATCACGAATAACATCTTAAGGATTTAACAGATTCATTTGCATAACACTGTTCCTTACAATAGCGACCCGTGAACATGGCAGCTACATAATTGATTTACGTTGTGTATCTGCCTAACTGATTCCATTGATCCACAACACCATTAGTAAAGCCCGATATTGATTACGGTAAGTATATTCATATCAGTATAGCAAGATAAACAATTTAATCACTTCGTGTGGTATTGTCTCAACAACCAGTCTATTTATTATTCATTAGTCTCCAATGCTTAACTTGAGGACATAACACCAATAGATGTAGATGTCAGCTATCTACTGTTAGGATACATTTACTCAGCAATTCTCATATCAACGGTCCTTTAAATAGACATGATGCAAAACTACAATGCACCTATTAGCAAAAAATTGCACTAACAGGAATCTATGATTTTCAAACGATTATATAACAAATAGAAAACGGACTAGACGATACTTCCGCTGCGTAGGTAGCTAGCTAACTTGCGGTTCGTTCATTAAAAATAGCTATCCGCACGGCTAACAGCTAGTCACAACCATTACATTGTTCATGAAGTCGAAGCAGAGACAAATGTACCGTAACATGAGAGGAAAAAATGTCAAAGTGTAGGAAGATGCTGAATCAGCAACAAGCAGGTGAAATTGATAAGTGATTTGAAAAGGCAGCAGCACTTGGCCTTGGTATAGGAGCTCAAGATGACTTTGGATAGCAAGCTTTCGGATGTAGAGGATATTTTGGCACGTTGTCATGGGATGTAATGATTTGGATGGATCGGCTAACAACATCATGTCGTCAACAATTTATCAGGCATATGAACTAGCTACTTGTTCAGAACTGGCAGACATTGCGTAGTGCTTCATTTCAAAAGCTCACTCCAAATCTCTTAGCAATTTTCAGCCATTTTCAAACTCAAGCTGGAAGCCTATAAGAAGCAAAGGTCACACAAATCCACGTACAATATGTTGCAGAACTCAATAGCTCCCATGTTTGATTTTCACATGCACCACCACAGAAGGAGAGGAAATATAGATTCATGGGATGGATGGAAACGTCACACTTGTAGCGCTATCTCGGTTTTCTCTTAATCAATCAAGCTAGGTCAACACGTTAAAACTCTGCCGTCTGATTCTAGTTACACAAGATGCAGGCAAGAAGACATTTTGCTACAAGTATCAACTAAAGGGACCAATGTCTCACACATGACCGTCTCAATCTGGTTCTCACTTGATGGGCCGCCCTGGGTACTCCTGCGAGCAGACTGCGCTGCTGCTGCTGCCAGAGCAACTCCTGTTCACCTCCACACGTCGAGGAGTTCTGCGGCGTCACACCGGCCAAGATGCCGGCCACTGCCCTCGAATCAGTAGTCGAGAGGCCTTGCTGAAATCCAGCTGTGTCAAAACAGGAATGTTCACCTTTGCCATCCGTGAAAGGGTCGACAACGGACGGGTGTTCTGACAGCTGTGGAGAACAGTGAATCACGGTGTTCAAGTTCGGGGTATTCTCGGCCGACATCCCCTTACCACCACTTCTTGACACCAATGACGGAGGAGACATGTGTTCGGTAGCACTACGATCCTGCCTGCCTAATGATGACTTCTCATCAGAATCTGGAACCTTATCACTTTTTGGATCCGCCTCAGATTTCGAGATGTCATTATCGCCGCAACGCTCCGACCCGCAGTAAAAGGGATGAAAGTTATCAAAGAGATCTTGTTCTGGCGTAACATCAGCTATCGGAGCATGACGCTCATCACTGAGATTGCTCTTGTTATCATCATGCTGTTCAGTGCTACGGTGCGTCACTGAAGGCGCGCTGTACAGGACAGACCTCTGATGCTCGGTAAATATGGAGTTCGGGAAGACCTGGAAGCTACGAGAGAAGTGACTAAAGTTGAAGCTACCCATGTACACAGGCTTGGCTATCATGTCGGTGCTCCAAGTTTGTTCTATTCCACCTTCTTCGAGGCAACGCAAACACACGTCTGAATAAAATTTTCTGCCTGGTTGATCATCATCCTCTTTTTCAACACCTCGAGTGCTTAACTCTCCATCGTAACCCCGTTCACGCCTCGGCAATGGCCTGACATCAGATGCATCAACACAATCCCCCTTCATGGCCTCGTCCCGAGAATTTGAAGAACATTTTTTATCCAAACAACCATCACCGACATTGTTAACTGCAGCTGCCACTAATTTCTCATGTTCAGCCGTTACAATCTTTTTCAATGTGGCCTTCTCCATTTGGGCTAAGCTCTGAAGGTTTTCATCTTCCTGTCCCACCGAGTAGCTTTTGGTTAGCATCCACCGTCTGTGAAGCACTCGCTGCTCCAGGTCATAATCAGTTACATAAACAAACGGAGGTTTAGGCCAGGAAGACATTGGACACAGAATTCAGAAAGCAATTGTAATATCAATTACTTTTCAATTAGCTAACTAATTGGGATAAAGGAAAGTAGATCTACTATGCAAACTGAACCTAAGGATCAATAATTTCACTAGAAGCCTAGAATCAACACTGGTGATTAATGTTAAAAAATATATTATTGTAGCGATCTAACATTTAGCAGAGTTCAAGGCAGTTACCAACCAGAATAACACCTGCATTGTCGAGTTGTAGCTGTCGATGCCACTGATGCGCATCAGGCAATATTAGTCTACGAGAAGCAATTGGAGGTTGAAATCAAAGCTGTGCATATTGTGGTTAACACGGAACAGTACCCGAGCTCACGGCAGCTTTATCGTGGGTAGCCTTTACAGGAGTGCAATGAAGCTTGTCGGACAGTGCCAAACAGAAAATGGCCCTTCCTCTCCTGCAAGTCCATCTTCATTTTTTGACTTGATCTTCCCCTAGCTAGATTGTGTCCCTGTGGAGTCGAGAACCCGTGACAACTTCTCATGGTACCTCTGGACGTCAGATCCCCTTGACTCAACCAGGCTTAAGGCCAAACCCAGGCCTCTAACAATTACAGTGTTCAACCTGTATCCAGGACCAATTAGGTTGTCGAGACTGCTCTGCTTCAGCTTGTTCACATTTGTCATGAAGCTACCACCCAGAACAGAACAGTACATTCTATATCTGGGATATTATACCACTTCCTTCCCAATACACTGCGTTGTCCCTCAGCATTCATCAGTTAGATTCAAATGGAACAAAACATTGACACACAAGACTATCTTTCTTTGAAGGAAACGAAACAATGCAATAACAATCATCAATGAACCACCTCCAATAGATCCAAACCCAAAGTCTTCCTTCTCTAGGCTGACTTACAATAGGACGCGAAGGTCATTCTCATCTCTGACGCAACATCGAAACAGATACACTTGTTGACCAAAGACATCTTTTCCACAGACCAAGCAGCATAGCCTTGCAGTGAACAATACTTTGATGACATTCTTAGTCACATAATCAAACAAGCCAGCTTTATCCCAACAACAACCATGTGTTCTACAAACAGCTTTCCTAATTGTTTCCCTATTCTACCTACCCTCTTTCTGTTATAGCTGAGTGAATAGCTAACAAGTGATTTCATCGCTCATCAATGTTTGGTTTCTTAACTAGTTACAGCCATTAACAAGCAAGCAGCTGGGCAGGGTCAAATCCTGTAAGCAAACGTGGCCTTGGTACCCTATGTGATCATAACTGTATATTTCATTAGGTTCCTGTAGGAAGGGCCTTTTCCTCCTCAATAACACCATTTCCACCTAACTTGCAATTCAATCCAACATGTGCACCAATATCCCTTTGGACACCAATGGTCCCCCCAATAGGCAACTTGCAGCTAATGCAACCCATCCATAAGGCTATGACCCTACAAACGTCACACTTTCATACATTATCTGAAAAATTATAAATTCTTATGCCAATGGAGGGAACATAGTGATTGCAGTCTTGTACAATGAGTCTCCAGGCATACAAAAAGAACAATTAATATACATAGAACAGTGTAGAAAGTATGATAGCAAAGTGCATACTCAGAACATCAGAGTTTACACTGAGCAATCAACAATCTCCCATTTCATTGTCAATCTTCTTGCTAAATACCCTAGTCCGCAAAAAAATTAGGTCTCCAAATAATAAAACTAGCCTTAGCTATAAGCTCAAATAAATGACCAAATCCTGACTGAATCTGTACTCGAGGAGTTTTCAAAATTTTGACTAAGACCATCCGTACAGTTTGTTCATGTATTAGCCAACATGGTGCGCACCAATTCCAGTTCCTATACCTGTGTTAACATAGATGTTCTCAATATCAAGCTGGCTCGCATGTCTGTGCTGGCCTTCGCCAGCTTTGATACTCCCCACGAGCTCGAGGCGCTGCTAGAGAGGGCTGCAAAGGTAAGAGACCATTATTAATCTCTAGGTATATTCTGGAGTAATTTCCACAATTGCTTGATGAAATCCAAATGTTTGACATTTTGTTATAAAGATAAAATATAACAACCTAGGAGACACCAATAGTTAGAGGAACTGAGTCTCAAGGAGGCCTTAAATTAGCTAACTATATAGCTAGCTACCAAGTTTTCTACTTAGGATCCAGAATGAAAGCAGGTTCTCAGCCTTGCTAATGTGTCTTCCTAAGCAGTTTCTTGACCATCTTCTATTTACCAATCACCTTATCTGTATGCACTGTTGAAAATCTTTAATCCATTTTTCCATACTGCTGATATGCCCTAAAACTAGCAAAACTCCCCTTTGTTCAGCACCCAAACCTATTGAAGATTCGCATCAATAACAGATGCATATGAGAATGATGCACTGGTGAAAATTTTCAATCTATCTTTTCTTACAGCTGATATGCCATAAGCCTTGCAAAACAACTTATTGTCCATTACCCAAATGTAGCCAATTCTCACTAATATTAGATGCATATTGAATTGATGTTCAATTTTCTTGCTGATATCTCCCACCTTTGCTGCCTCCAACCCCAACTACTCCCTCGACGGGGCATGCGAGGCAGCATATCTCAGTGCACAGCAGTCAAAAAAAGACAACAAGGCAAGATGTGCAGCGAGGAAGATGAAGTATCATCACATGCATTGGGAGCCTAGTGAACACTTTAAACAAACCCACGCATACACTATTTCCATCGTGATCTGTAGAAAATACTTTCATGTATCAATAAGGTCCGGTCTTACTAGCCTCCATTGATTGAAAAATTTAATCTATACAGGCAACATGCACAAGATATATTTGCTAGCCCATCAATCTTTTAGATTCGGTGCTCTTTTGAAGGTATTGCAAGTCAACTGGTTGCTTAGATGTTCTGATAGGCTTAGATTTTTCATATAGGTGCTTGATATGCTTAATTAAATAGCAATGCCTGAAGAAACTAATTCCACAAAAATTCTGTGAAAAACTGAACATGCTTGAGTTTGGCAAAGGTATATAATAATAAATCTTTATTCAGTAAGTCATTAGATCCATAGGGTGACAGGATCAGAGATAAGAAAGTCAAACCTTGTGGATTGTAATGTTATGATTGTGTTATTCATTAGCTAGCTAAATGGGGCACTTTTCATTCAGCTATATTCAATAAATAAATAAAAATAAATCTTCATAGAATTGAGGTTCTAGTGTTATGAGTGGCCTCATCTGGCACATGTTTATATACAAAAAGACTTGTAACGAACACTATTTTATCGAGGGGTGCGTAGAGTGTGACCCTTGAAGCGGCGCAGGACTTAGGCCTGTTTAACTTTTAGCTCAAATTTCATGGATGTCCCTTGCCTGGCATATATTAATTCCCCTCAAGCAGGTGGCCTTTTCCCGGATTGTATAACATAGGAGACAGTGATGAATTTCGGGCCATTCACAGGGGCCATGTGCGTGTTATCGATACGAAAGGGGAAACTAGTACTTATTACAGTGTGTAACGCTTTATTGTTTTAAGAGGGGAGGAGCCACAAAATCCGTTAAAAGACTCAATT